>JAECUM010021400.1:0-71490 GCA_016617855.1 Megalonaias nervosa | reverse complement strand
TATTCTGATTATATATATATATATATATATATATATAGTTATATATATATATATATATATATATATATATATATATATATATATATATACAAATTCATATCCGTTCATATTAAACAATTGTCGTACTTATATAAATATACTAGACCAATGATCATTTGAAGACACCTAAAAAAGTTCGCAAAGTACAACTTACAATACAATGTGCATGCCATATTCATTCTCTTTAATTTTTATCATTTGTATCACGAGAAACAGTCTTAAAGAGCTTTTTTTGGAAGGAAAAACATTGTTTTAGACTCTATACAAACGTGTATTAAAAGTCAGAATCTTGACAATTTATAGTGATTTTAAAAAGGGTTAAGAACAATGAAGAGTGTTTGAAATTTGGCTTTGGTTTCCAAACTCTCTGACCAGAGTCTTGTTTTGTACGAGCAATTTAACTTGCCTCAGTGGCGTTATCCTTCTTTAGTTTATTGAGCATCGCTGTGAACAACGTAGACAAGGACCTGCAGTGGTCCACTGCTCAGTGGTATAATCCGTTGTAGTACAATGCGAGTACGAGTACAATGGACCTGATATATTCATGCATTATGTGATATACGCCGATTAATACTGTATGTAACATAAGCTTCCCCGATAATATAATACTCAAAAAAGTCCTCTTGCAGCCCCTTTACTGCTCCTGAGGAAACAAGTCGAAAAACACATTTAGAGCAATTTACGACAAAATGTAAATACTCACAACATGCAACGCTACAGATCGATACAATGAACAGAAGAAGAAAATAGATCAAACCGTTCTTTTCCATGATTTTTGACAATCATACTTTTCCTGTCGACAGTGATCAACGGTTTATATTTAATGCGCTGCGCAGAAATCAACCGGTCCAGGATACAAACATTTCGCAATCAATGTAGTAAATAGTAAAATACACTGATTTGCTAAACGTCATTGTCATGCCTGACTGATTGCATATTTAATGCAATTCTATAGCAGGTACTGGAAGGGCAATGCCGTTTATTTTACCGTATTATCCATAATATGGTCACCGTGTATTTTTGTCGTGGATTCTTTACAGATCTCAGCAGTGCTGTTTACATTGCCGTATTCTAAGTACATAGTGACTGCTATAGTCTCTTCATTTTTGTTACTTTTCTCTTCTTTCTTTCCATCGAATGTTACACAAAAGAAAGCACACCTTAATGTTAACGGTTAGTTAAAACGGAGAACTACTGATCCGACGACCTGTATTGAACTTTAATTTTAAGGTTGTATAACAAAGCATTCTTGGCTAAATCAGAGATAAATATTTTTGACAAATCAGAACAAAATATAACAACTCCCCACTCAAACCAAGACTGATTGCCTGAGTGTGGAATTTTTTTTCTCTTCAGGTATAAGAGAAAAATGATTTGAAATACAAGCGCCAAAGGCTTTTTAGAGGTGGTTTTAAAATTCATTTTTCTTTAATAATGTTACAACGGAAAATTATTTTCAAATATTTCTATAGACGTAAATACATATTGTCCAGATCTTTTAAATGCAAACTTTTCACGTTTTTATTCAGGAAGAAATAGACTGAATGATATGAAAATCTTCAACCTATTTCAACCTTCTGTTGAAGTGATGCACTTACCGTAATAACATTGGCGGCATTGTTTATGAATTGTATTGCCTACTTGTATTGTTAAGAAAATATAACAAAACAATATTGCTCAAGACTGCAGAATCGACACAAAAATCTGGTGATTCATTCTTTGTTGTCCATACAAAGTGTAATTGGATTTTTCGTTAATGTTTCATTGAGATTTTCATTAAAAATTCATGATAGTATTGTATAACATGCATAGCATAGCATGGCATAGTACATCACAGCCTAGCCTAGCCAAGCCTAGCACAGCTCACCGCAATATAGTATAACCTAGCCTAGCCTAGCCTAGTACAGCACGGCAGAGCACAGTATAGTACAGTACAGTAGAGTACAGTACAATACAGTACAGTACAGCATTACACAGTGCAGTATACTATATATATAAATACGTTTTGCCAATTTGACTAAAATTATATAACATTATAATTTCGTAATTTGCAGAAAATAAGTAAGCATAATATATCACAATAGTTTTGAAGCATAATACTATTTCGTTCAAAATTTCAATTTGCACGAAAATTATTATTTAGCCTGGCAGTACAATAATGGGTATACATCGTAGTAAAGATGCTGAAGCAAACAAGCAGAGATGTCAAAAGTTTACAGTGTTTTAGGTAATATAAACTTTAAAATAACAGCAAATGAAAAAATAACCACAATGAAATATAGGTAAATGTTTTAGTAAAATTAACCTATATTTATGCTGATGTAAAATGTTTTGTGTTTATTTTATTTTTTTAAAGATATTGGATTTAGAAAATAATTCGTGTGTGGTTTGAAAATACATTTCGTACATTTAAATACTATTAAATCCAGTGATGACACAGACGCTGCCATTATCAGAAAATGCTTGTCTTTAGCAGTATTATTCTTCGGCACAGTGCTGGTTCATTACTGCTTCCCAACAACAAAGTCTTGCTTGTCCTTATTACATCTGCAGTGTATAGCTATTACCAAACTGGGAACAATGCGCCGACTGTCATTGACTATGTAATTCTCTTTTAATTATAAGTGTGATGAGTACAATAGGCCCTGATCTGTATATTTCTCAGGTTGGTCAAGGACTAGGGTGTTCACAAACATCCTGAGCATTTTGATCCACAATGCTTGTGTTGCTCTCGATTGTTATAGCCATAGCCCCATTTCTCACAATAATTGCTGTATCCCTGGAATCCAGTGATACTGCTAATGGTATCGAAATGTTCATCGTGATGATAGACGTGAATGCATTTTCCGTCTTGGAAATTTTTGCACGTGTTGAATCCTGTCGATGACTTTGGAAGGTGTCAATTCTGATGGGGTGCTAAACTCGATCCAAACGGGGGACTTCAGTCTGTCGTGATAAATGGAAAGTCTCAAGCGATCGTCTTCTTTGGCTTCACATTGCCGTTTCAGTGTGGTTAACAAAGAATCCCACACATCGGTGCAACAATCCAACGACAAGTTTCACATCACCGATGGAAAAGCGACACTGTTCATGACCCACATTTCTCTTCCCAAAGGGACCGGACGCAAAAACGTGTTATTGGTAGACGACCTTCGCAGCACCAAAAAGAGCCTCGTCCGAATTAACAACCCTCACGACAAGATGTGTTTATCCCGTGCCATCATCGTAGGACGAACGTATGCCAACAAGAACGACACGGCAGAATGGAAAAGAGCCTGGAAAACTATTCAACGATCGGACCGAGCCAAACAACAAAGAGAAGCAGAGCTCCAGTTACAACAAGCGGGGATATCCAAAGACACCGCTTGTGGCATTCCTGAAATGCAAAAATTGCAAGATGTCTTGGCTCCACGCTACACGTTGAAAGTACACCTCAAGAAGTGCGCGGACCTCTGATGTTTCGAGGCAAAAATTTCAAAGACGGAAAATACATTCACGTCTATCATCACGATGAACATTTCGATACTGGATTCCAGGGATACAGCTATTATTGTGAGAAATGGGGCTATGGCTATAACAATCGAGAGCAACACAAGCATTGTGGATCAAAATGCTCAGGATGTTTGGCCCCTAAACCCTGTCTTGACGAAGGACAAAAACGAGTGTATTGCTCAGCTTGTCAGCGCACTTTTGTCAGTCCAACCTGTTACCAACAACAACAGAAAAGTGCTTGTCAGCTCCTGAGATTGTGCCCTACTTGTGGGCAAGGCATACGTACCAACAGTACCAAGGCCCACGTCTGTCCAGGAAAGAAACGATGTCACATTTGTCGCCAAATCGTGTACTTGAAACACCAATGCTACATTCAAAAATACCAACCCCAACAGGGGCCCCGAGTGGCCGAGTGGTCTAAAGCGCTCTTCGTTACAGATCGCTGCCATCTCACCTCTGTCTGCGTGGGTTCGAGTCTAGGATTCGGCGAATGTGGATATGTGAGAAAGCTTGCCAGTAGCTTCTCGTGGGTCAGTGGTTCTTTCCGGGGATTTCCCGGTTTCTTCCTCCACCATTAATACTGGCCGCCATGTATAGCCTGTCGTGTGCTTAAAAATGGCGTTAAGCCCCACAACAACAAAAACAACCAACCCCAACATGAGGAGAAGGAAGATGACCAGAAGAAAGGCAATTTCATCTTTTTCTATTTCGAATGCATGCAAGAGACCGGCATTCACATTCCTAATTTCTCTTTGGCTCACCGAGCGTGCAAAAAGTGCATCCAAGAGCCCATCTTTAGTCATTGCCCTGACTGTAGCAAGATTCCTGGCGGACGTGAAAAAATCTTTCGTGGACCGAACACGCTAGCCAATTTCGCACAATGGATCTTAGACCCCATCGACGAGACATGGAGCCAAGAGGACATAGAACATTACGAAGATTGTCATCGCCATGCCACGGTGATGGCTCACAATTTCTCGGGATACGATGGACAATTTCTTCTCAGATACTATACGGAACAAAGTACTGAACGACCTAAAGTGACTTTGAAAGGAGCCAAAATCATTTCCATGCAAGTGGGACAAGTGCAGTTTAAAGATTCGATGAGTTACTTGGCCAACCTTTGAGTCGAATGCCTAAAACGTTTGGAATGACAGAAATGGCCAAAGGCTATTTTCCACACATTTTCAATACCGAAGCCAATCAACACGCCGTTCTACCCCACTTGCCTGAGGCTCACTACTACGACCTCGACAACATGCGTACCGAACAAAGAGAAACTTTCTACGCTTGGTACCAAACTCACGCCTCGGACTCTTTCGACTTTCAGGAAGAAATGTTAAAGTATTGTCGTTCCGACGTGGACATTTTACGGCGTTGCTGTGGAAAATTTCGAGAACTGTTCATGGAGCACGGAGGGATCGATCCTTTGAAAGAAGCCTGCACCATTGCCACAGCGTGTTCTTTAGTGTACCGCCAACAATTCATGCCCGAAAACACCCTAGCTGTCACAAGTCCTCAAACGACCAATTTTGTCAAACGTCAATGCTCGGTCAAAGCCCTACGCTGGCTACATTACTTGTGCGACAAGGAAGACATATGGATCCAACATGCCCGAAACGGAGGAGGCGAAAAGACCATCGGAAAGTATTCGATGGATGGTTGGGACTTAGGAAACCCCAAGATCGTGTACGAGTTTAACGGCTGCTTATTTCACGGATGTCCCATCTGTTACCCTCAACGTGACACTAAAAATCAGTTTTTACAATGGACCATGGAAGACCTGTACGAGGCCACTTGTCAGCGGCGCTTGAAGTTAGAACAGCAAGGATACCAAGTAGTGGAAATGTGGGAACACGAGTACGATCACCGATTGAAAACCGATCCCGAGTTTAAACGCATCGTGGAAAGTTACAAGTTTCAGTACCACTGGTCGATGCTGTTCAACCCGGACTACCCCGTGTCTGTCAAATCATCATGGGCTATTACCCAGATCACCGAGACGGCCCATTGGAAACGAAGGATCTATGTGGAGAGACAAGGCTGTCTGAAGAGAATCATTAATCTGCGGTCCAGAGGTCAGACGAAGTTTGAGAAAGAAAAGAAGATCCGTGAGATGTTCTCTGTGTTAACTGAGTAGTTTTAACAAAAAACCAAAGGCCCTTTTCAGGGTCACTCATATATCTAGAAAAGATTTGCTCTCTTGGCATATTTGTTTGTTTGTTTGTTTGCTTATGTCTATCCAGTAATATACTTATATTTTATCCCTACTTTGGCGGGATCTCTCAGCCTGCCTATGTAATCTGCCAATCTATTCGTATAGTTTCACCGCTGAACTAGCTGGACTTACACGTTCAGCCAAGCGTTATATCAATTTATAAGTCCCACCCCGCCAAACGTTATTATTCGTATAGTTTCACCTCTGAACTAGCTGAACTTACCTGCCCCGCCAAGCGTTATAGCTTTAATTCCCGCTCTCCCTGTTTGGCCCAATTGAGGTCAGCCACTTGCAACATTGTTGCCAATGTCCAGTAACGTGGCGTCACCCCACCTATTCCATTCTTATTGTCCCTATACAGGCCCAATATTTTTTTGTCGCTATTCAGGCCCGATATTTTTTGTCGCTATACAGGCTCAATATTTCCCATGTTAAATTCCCCTTGTCACTATCTTTGCTCACGACCTTTTTGACTAGGATTTCCATTGTCGCTAAGTTGCCCCACATCACTGCTCCCGAGGACCTCTATTGAAACTTACTTTTGAAGGCTCTATAACGACGCAGCCTTTTTTAAAGTAGAAATAAATTTATCAATAAATCAGAAGAAAATATACAAATTCCTCGTCCAAACCAAAACTGATTTTCTGAATGTGAAAATTTATTTCTCTTAAAATAATAAAATAGAATTAATTCCAACTACAAACAAGATGAGTGAGAGACATTTCATGATTTTAAAAACATTTTTCATTAATGATGTTAGAAACGAAAATTATTTTAAAACTTTTTTTAAATAAATAATCAGTACATATTGCCCAGATCGTTTAAGTGCACTTTTTTTAAAAACTTTTTTCTTTACGAAAGAAAAGACCGCATGATATGAAATTCTTCAACTATTTCAACTTTTCCTCATATGATGCACTTATAATGATAAAACTGACAGCATTGTCTATAAATTGTATTACCTATTTGCATTGTAAAAATAAAATACATGAAAACAAGAGTGCACAAGAATGCAGTATCAACATAAAACCTTTCGTTGTCCATACAAAGCGTAAATGCTTTTTTTTGTTAATGTTTTATTTAGATTTTCATTAACGATCATGATAGAATAGAATAGTATCGTATCGTGTCGCACGGCATAGCATTGCATTGCATTGCATAGCATCTCATATTATAGCATAGCATAGCGTAGCACAGCACAGAACAGCACATTATAGTATAGTATAGTATATAGTATAGTATAGTATAGTATAGTATAATATAGTATAGTATAGTATAATATAGTATAGTATATAGTATAGTATAGTATAGTATAATATAGTATAGTATAGTATAGTATAGTATAGTGTAGTGTAGTGTGGTGTGGTGTGGTGTGGTGTAGTGTGGTGTAGCATAGTATAGTATAGTATAGTATAGTATAGTATAGTATAGTATATTATAGTATAGTATAGTATGGTATGGTATGGTATGGTATGGTATGGTATGGTATGGTATGGTCTGGTGTAGTGTGGTGTGGTGTGGTGTGGTATGGTATGGTATAGCATAGTATAGTATAGTATGGTATAGTATAGTATAGGAGAGTATATGAGAGTATAGTACATGTAATAATAAATTTTGCCAACTTTATTAAAATTATTTCCTATTATTCTTGTAGTCTGCATAAAATAATAGCTAGAGATATCACAATATTTGGAAGCAAAATACTATTTTGTTCTTAATTTCCATTTTTGTACGAAGCTTATTATTTACACAAACATTGCAATAGAGGGCACATTATCGCAAAGATGCTGAAATAAACTAGCAAAGATATCTCTAATTTATCTATTGCTAGGAAATTTAAACTTGAATATAATAGCAAATCAAAAGGACCACAATCAAATACAGCTAAATATTTTAGCAACAGAAATCCATATTTTATGCTAATGTATAGTATTTCCTATTGTTTTAAAAATATTTTTTTTAAATTTTTTTTAATTTTTTTTATTTTTTTTATTTCATTTATTTAATGGTATCGGATATAGAAAATGAATTTGAGTGTTGGGTTGAAAATACATTTCTTAAATTTAAAATGATTAAAACCAGTGATGAAATAAACAAACCCCTATCTCGCAGTATTATTCTTCGGCGCAACGCGTGTTCCTTTGATACTTCCCAGCAGCAACGTCGTACTTATCCTTATTACCGTTACAGTGAATAGCTCTCACCAAACTGATCCGTATTACATTTACAGTGTATAGCTCACACCAAACTGATCAGCGACACTATTTTCTATTGTAAACACAGGTGGGACGAGTACAATAGGCCGTGATCTGCATACTGTTTACAATACAATAGGCCGTGATCTGCATATGTTCACAGTAAAATAGGCTAATCTGCATTCTGTTCACAGTACAACAGGCTCTGATCTGTGTACTTTTCACAGTACAATAGGCCCTGATCTGCATACTTTTCACAGTACAATAGGCCCTGATCTGCATACTGCTCCGGTAAGTTCGGGACTACGCTGTTCACAGTTTGCAACCATAAGGAGAAATTTGCCTAAATTGTTGAAAGTAAACTTTTTAGAAGTCAAAGGTTGTCTTCATTTCCACAACTTCTTTAACGATCGCACCTACATTTTTAAGGCAAACTCAGTGGTTTAAAAACTTTGAAATAATATTTTGTTTGTTTTACTGTGATTTGTTACTGGTAACTTTCTAGATGCTTCTTCAGAAATAAGAAGTTTAATAAATATAATTTCTGGTAAAAGACTGTCATATTTCTACATGATAAGATGAAAATTTTAGCTGAAAATGTTGAGCGGCATACGTGATGTAGATATGTAAATGGACAGTTAACAAGTCTGAAGGGTGTATATATTTGCAAGTATATGACAGAAATTTAAATAGCGCTTAAGCAAATAAATAAGAAAACAAACAATAGACTGTTCGTTTATTGTTAGGAACTTCATATCTAAGTCAATATAATGGATGCACTGCCTCCAAACTTTAGGTTAAGAACGCACATAACTAAAATCACATTTTTGTTCGAGATGGCAATTAAACATATGTATAGACTCGAATTTACAACTTAAACATTTAATTTATAAATGCCAAACTTAATTTAATCTAGATTACTACAATTAAAACACCGACATAACAAAAATATGTTTAAATAATTACTTTTATTGGGGTTGTAAATATAAAGTCAAGTGATGAAAAAATGTTTACGTTGATTGTGTCTCTTGATGTTTCTATAAAGCAACACACACAGGTATGAAAATAATGTGGAAAATCAATGCTAAATGTTAGCAATAATGTTCAAGCAATAATTTACAGATATTAAATTTAGAACGTTGTTCGTAAATATATATTTTCAATGTAATGTCAATGTACATTTAGAATGTCATTCGGTTTTCGTTAGCCACAATATATTGTCTTGTCATTGTACATGGGGACAGAGTTACATTGATGTCATGACAAAATGTTTTATTATACAAGCTCTTTCAAGCAACACTCTTTTTGTAGCGTTAGTGTTGTTGTCCACAGAACACAGTAATTTAAATTATACGTTAAATCCAGAAGGATTCGCAACTACTTGTTCATATGTAGGTGGGTATTCTTTGGATATGACTTGAATCTGACTGTACGACGGGGGAGGTCCAGAATGTTTGCTGGAGATGATGTCCATCATTGAATCGAACGAATGCACATAAGGTTCATTGGGTGCTGCCACACCGGTATTGTTTGTATTATGATTCTGTGCGATGCTGGTAATGTACTGTTCCGGATATCCTGTTAGCCCCATGCATCTACTGCTTACATGTCCAAACAACCGTCTTCTGTGTGATGTCCGTAGACTGGACCCACAAATATAGAAAACTTAATACTAAATCAACTGAAAAATATCTCTCTATTTGTCTCATTTTCTCTTTCTAGTACCGGATTATCTTCTATCTGTCTACTTATAAATGCTATGTTCGTTTTTATATTCTGCATATTCCTGTTCTGAGATCATATCAAAATAATAATAATAATAATAATAATAATAATAATAAGAAGAAGAAGAAGAAGAAGAAGAAGAAGAGGAAGAAGGAGAAGAGCTATGATGCAAAACTGACGTAGTAAAGGATGATCAATATTATTCCTATAATATTATTTTTTGAAGTATTATCTTCATTCATGACAACCACCGTTAAGAAGACGATGCTGGTGATAGTGACATTATGATATGATAAAATGATGATGATGGTGATGACGATGATGATGATGATGATGATGACAGTATGATTAGAACTATATTCTTACCCCTGGATAATTAAACCTACAGAGACTGTGACAAGTATGGTCCCTATGATGCATCCAACAGCGATCCCCACAATGCTTAATTCATTTCTCGGAACAGTACTTGTTGTTGCCTTTAAAGAATATATCGCTTCATCTGGAAATTATTTATAAATAAATAAATAATAAATAAATAAATAAATAAATAAATAAATAAGACCCTGTCATTGACGTTTCTTAATGCTAAAAGTGAAGTTTTACAGTTTAAATTTCTACCATTACAAGCGAAAAGTATTAGGGTGCACATAACACTTTAGTATTTCGCGCCTCAGAAAATAAATATCTGAGGATAGAAAATCTGTTCGCACATATAAATCTTTTCTGTGCTTTTATGGTATCTCACAAAAATCTATTACATCCTATGCGGTTCTGAATAAATAAGCAACTCTAATGCTTTGATTTAGTTGAATAATTGTAATTTACTTATTTTTTCCTACCATTTTATGTTAAGATCTCAATATTCAGTCAAGGCTTTCAGAATGTCGGAATAAAACGAAAACTGTTCTACTGTTAGCTAGACACTTACCGTTATTTCAATATGCTTCCTTTTGTGGAAAGACAAAGACAATAAGTTACACAGTCACTTTTACGACTTTTAAAATGAGTCCACAAAAGTTTAACCTGCTAAAATTATAAAAAGATAAACATTCGTCTAGAATTATTTAGGCTAAGCATTCAGTACACGTTTAGCAGGCACCTTCAAACGTCATCAGGTGGCAGGGTACAGTTTCGTAAATTGGCCCCTGGCAAATTTCTTAACTTAAGGCTATGATGTGACTTTTTCAGCTATTATTGTTTACTAATTAAAGATATGGATATATTTGTGAACTAGGTGTTTCGGGCTTGTGTTGTTCTTGAAATTGAGGTCAGGCATGCACACCTTCCATAGTTACTCTGCAGTATATTGATAGTGAAATACCAATAGTCGGCTAGGAAGAAGAGCTAGCCTCGCATAGTAGTAAACACATGGGTTTAGGGCAAGTAGAATATCTAAAAAAAACGGCTTGGATGACAACTATTTTCAATCGCATCAGCCTGTTTAGTACACACTCTTTTGCAGAATTGTCATCTAGGAAAAGGGCCTGTGTTTGCACTGTAAGCATCACATGGTGTCAAAAGTGACCTTCGGACATGAAAATTGCAGGTATAAATTTGGGGTCGGGGTGCAAAAACTTCTTCTGCTGTGAACTGCCATTGACATCTCTGGTCAAGTGGATAATATTCTTATGCTTTGTTTTAATATAGGTATCCAAAAATACGGACTTTTTTGACCTCACTTGTGTATTTGGCTTTTTTTAAAAAAATTTATACTAGGTCGCTCGCTGATTGCGGCATTAAATTTGTACATAAAAAATGACCCCTGACCCCTCAAATCTACAGTGTAAAGTGGGAGATAACTGGCAAAGCATTTATGATTCATGTTACCTGATTCTATGCAAAGTGAATTTGTATCTACATCCCACGATCTGTTCTCCTGACAGGTCAGCGACGTGATAGAGCGGTTCTTTAAATATCCTTGGTAACAGTCATAGGTACAACTTTCTTGAGGTATTCGGATACACTTCCAGTTGATGTAGCCTCCATGAAATTTCTCAGGGCATAGTTGATCTCCTGAAAGATGAAAGTATTCTGATGTGTTGTATCTCAATAGGGTCACTTCAGAGGTACGCTACAAACTTTAAGCAGAGGAACGGGTCATCTGACAACCATTCGTAAAATAATATTCCTTGAATGCGAACATGATTATTCGGTATCACAAAGCAGTTAATTATGGAATTAAACAATTTCCTATTACTGAATTTCAATGAAGGTAACAAGCAGAATCTAGCATTGGTTGCTATGGTGGAGTGGGCTTGCAAAAGAACTTCCCGCGTTTCTTCTTTCAAGAGACCTCTCCGGTGGCCTTGTGGTTAGAGCATCCGCCTGTGATGTGGCAGGTCGTGGGTTCCAAACCCGGCCGATTCATACCAAAGACTTTTACAAATGGTACTAACAGCTACCTCGCTTGGTGTTTAGCATTAAGAGGTTAGTGTTAGGACTGGTTGGCCTGGTGTCAGGATAATATGACTGGGTGGGACATTATGCTAAATATCTGCGGCATGATGCCCCAGTGCTAAACATCACTATAAACTGTCACACTGCAGACATCGTAGCTATATGACTGAAAAATTGTTCAAGCTACGTTAAAAATCTAAATCACACACACACACACACACACACACACACACACACACACACACGCACGCACGCACGCACACCCACACACACACACACACACACACACACACTTCTTCAAGAACATTGGTCAAACAAAATCGAGACAACATAAAAATTTTAAATGTAAGTTTAAAATGCTACTTTTCTTTGCTTTAAGTAAGAATGAAAATCTTTGCATTCTGACATCATTTTGTTTGGAGAGTTAAAAAGATTTTAAAAATCAACATATTTTAATACTTACTCTAGTGATACATAACTATCACAACGAATGTTTATAAATTAAACTTCTAATTGTACAGTATGCACTTCTATGTAATGGGCCAATTGATGCTAAATTTATTTAATCTCAGGACTCAAAATTCAGCGCTCTATTCTCTATTTCAAATTTGTATAAATATAATAATTTCAAGTTTTGGGTTCCAGAGTTTCGATTTATCATGTTAAACGGATTTTTTCATGAGATCGAAATAATTGAATTCTTAAATGAATAGTTCCAATTTTTGATACTAAATCCTTACATCATTCATGAGTTTGGAACATAGACTTTCTGCAGCAGGACAATCTCTATATTCAAAGATAGTCCAATATTGTATAGTTATATTAATCTTAAAATCTATTTCACTACTATTTTCATGTACTAACTGACTGAATGAAGTGTATTGGTTATCGCTGAACTTATGTTGCATGTGCATATCTTCCAAGTTACTATTAACTCGCAATCGTATAAATAAAGCTCAGTGAGCCCATCAGTATAGAAAACTATGATCACCATATGTTTTTAAGTATTACTTTTGCAGAAGCCACGATTGTTTCCGAACATACGTATTCGTCCACTACTATGACATTTTTAATTGGTTCATTCCGATTCCAAGCAAGAAACATTAAGTTGACAATTTATGATGTTTTAGTTTGATTGAATGATGCCCTGGTGATAGAGCCATCGTATAATTTTATTCCATGTCAGAATCTTAAGGGTTTATAGCACACGCTATGTCTCACGTACCCCATAAAACATATTTTGTGTATATGATTACGAACTCATTTGTGTACGCGTGATACAAGAGTCACAGGTTTTCTGCTGTATACTTACTGGCGCATGCATGAGACATCCCGTCAGGGCTCAGGGCCGACAAGAGGGGACGGCAACTGGGTATAAATCCCCGGGGCCCGGGCCCGTAAGGGGACCCAGGCCGAATAACACTTTTTCATTTTATCACACGAAACTTTTGTTTGAACAAGAACTGTGAGAGGCCCGGGTGTTTCTTACCACAGGACCCGTGATCACTCTCTACGGCCCTGTCAGAGCTGACCCATTTACCCGATTCATCACATGTCACATAACTACCAGGATCTGGTTTGATGTATGCAGGGTTACACTCGGGTTCATTGCACTTGACTTTGTATTCCCTTATGCAGTTGTTTGCGATATAGCCACCCTCAATTAAATTGGGACAAATAATTTCAGAAAAAATACAGATTACACTGAAGACTACATACATCTATTGACTCCTAGCTTTTGATCACGATGTTTAATATTATTGTCTCTTTCTTTCATTGTTTATATGCCATGTTTTCTCTGTTAGCCACAATACTGTCGCTAGCAATATTTTGTCAGTAACGTAATCACAATAAAAACATCGATAACACATCGAATATCATTACACACTTGTTTGTTATGTAATTATTTCTCTACCTCCTAACTATAGACCTATAATTTGAGCAATTTTGTTTATAAAAAAATCGTTGCTTTGAAAAGTGTATGTGGAACGTGTGCGAGTATGTTTATATTTAAATAACAAAGACCAGCGTGCATATATATATATATATATATATATATATATATATATATATATATATATATATATATATATACACACACAGAATCGCTTCTTCCGAGGAATGTACATCTCGAATCATTGTTTTAATAATATGTATGAAATTTTGTCCGTATTCCACAATGATACCGATATTAGTTTTAACCTTACCTTTACATAAGCGTCCTAGATCATAGTTCCATTCCAAATTGCTTCCACACGCTATTACTGACGGTGATAGAGATGATTGATAACCTTCATTACACGCAAAGTTGCATGTATGTCCAGGTTCTCTTGTACATGTGAGCTTTAAATAACCTCTGGGAATGGCATACGGACATTGCTGTCCATCCGGTCCTGAAAAAGGAACAAATTCGTGTCAATTTGGTACATGGACCCCGTCAGATTTCCAAAGTACCAGACATGGATGTTCTGTGTGCTCAGACAATCTTTGGGTAAGACTGTACGAGTTACGTATTACAAATTCCATATAAGGCATTACATAAAGAATTTGTTATTCTTATTAGTATCTTTTAGAGGGAAACATCTATTTACTGTTCCATTCATATAATCTTTAAAAAAACGTTGGGAGAGAAAAACGCCTACAATGGTATATTTAAGAAAGATTTAGAAAAAAATTTCAGGACTAATGGCATTGACAATCTCGGTTCTTAATGATATGTTTTGCTGACGTTGATCATCAATAATTCAAGAATGTTAGTTCTAACATTTGATTCAAAATGTTAATTTTCATAGACTCTCATTATCAAATGTTTCAAATAAACCGTTTCTTGTAGACTTTACTAGAAACAACGATAATAACCATGTGCTTTCAATTTCAGTGGCATATTAAAAGCAGCAAAACCAACAACAACATCCGCACCTATAACAAATGCAACAACAATAAGTGATGTCTACAGAGTGTTTTTGATGTCTCTTTTGCTTAATAAGTTGATGTGTAAGGCTGATTGAGCTTTTGTCAAGGCTCTATCAATACTATTACTTTAGTATCATTAGGGAGCGGCAATTGTGTGTCTGTCTTCTACAGTTTTGTAAATGAGTTATGTGTTATTATTGTTGCAGTCAGAGTTTATCACTGCTATATAACCTTGAAAGAGTGTGATTATAAACTCAGTGTCTCAGTCCAATACTAAATATGAAATCGATTAAAACCTGGATATTAAAGAATTGTTTTCCTAAACATCCATCTACATCTTATTAATATTGCATTATACTTAACAATTAGTTCAGTTAGGTGTTGTGTCCAAGTGCACGTATACACAGAAATATCAAAATTAGTGTTTGCATTCCTATACAAGGTAATTCAAAGAAATATTCATTCAAACATGAGTTAAATTTGTCCTTTTTACTTACAAATTGCACTGAATATTAACAAATGAAACACAACTTCAGTTGTACCCTTGTTTCATCCATATCCTATAACAAGGGAAACACACACACACACAAACACGATCAAGTTAACTTTACCCTCGTGACGATTATCTTTTTGGGACCGAAGAAGATACGAAACTACGTTAGTCATTCATTAATGGATAATCAGTCAACTGCATCCCATTAAAAGAACACGCCGTATAAGAGACCACACGTCCCGACAGACCACACAAAATTGAGTCTGTATTTGATACTTAGGATATTCAGGAAAGTTGTATTCACCTGTCTTCAAAGACCGCTTTTCGAGTACTCATGGGCGGTTCCTTAAGAAGGCTCCACATTTTATTTATACCGCAGGGATTCTATGAGTGGTGGTTCAGGATTCTTCCAAGCGGTCTCTTACGAAGGTCCCACTGCTTGTTTGCTGCACACTCTGACCTGTAACACTTATTCTCTTTCAGCTAGACATTTGATATGTGTTAATATTTCAAAACGATGGATTTCTTAATGAGAGAGAGAGAGAATATATATTTATATTATGCACCGTGTTTGTTTTATAATATACCACCAGTTGAATAAATGTTTCAGTTAAGGAAATGAGGCTTGCTTCGTTTCCTTTTCATGAAAAATTTATTTGGAACGAGTGGGATATAAACAATACAGCGCACACACTATACATATATTTGATTTATACTATATACAATTTACACGCAGCTTGCATTTTAAAAAGGGAGATAAAGCTAACGGTCACTAACTGTTCTTTGCGAAGGGAGTGAACTCTTCACAACCCGAATCTCAAATCTCCCAAATATGAACACCTAAAAAGGAGTTTTTTTAGTTATTCTTAATTTCGCTTAAACTTCATTCATATTTATCAATATAGATTTCGTTTAGTATTTAATAAAAGAAATTAACACGAAGAGCTGATATTTAAAATTCAGTGTGTTTTAATAATATGAATGCAAACATCGAACTTGCGCCGTTCCGTGTCATGAACGGTGAAAGCACGGCCTATTTGCATCGATCTGAGTGCCGATTCATGAAGAAACTTCATAATAATGACGCAACAATAGGTAATTGAACACATTCAACTAATTACAGCTGATTCATGTCATGACTTGTTTTAATTCGCTCTTCCTGCTGACATTCAGTGTCATTTTCAATAATTCGGTGGTGAGACCCATCTATGAGAAAGCTGAATGTTGAAAAAATGTTGCCCCATTTAGAATCTCATTTACGATACCTTGCTTGAGGTTCCGAACAAACATAGTCTGTACTGTGATGGTTGATTCATATAACTGGTTCCTAATAATATGATTCTGTTGTATATTACATGTTTGGGAACACGTGTTGTGACAGTCTGATATGGTTCAGTTTGAAATTTGTCTTTTGTGCTGGTGATGATTTGTAGCATGGTTACTCAGATGGTCGGTTTTGCTCAGGTAATTGGCATATTGCTTACCAATGATGCTTGCGTAGCTATTTATAGACTGTACATTTTTGTCGATAGAAATTTGCATGATATCGGTTGGGGCAATGTTTTTTACTCTTAATGTTTCAATTAAATGCTTCTTGCAACTTGTGTTTGTCAACTTCTCTCCTTCGATAATACTTGCTTTTTTCAATCTTTTCATCATACATCACAGTTCGTTAATTCCGACTAGTTTCCTTAACCATTTCGGGTTTGTAGCTGTCATCAGCGTCTTATTGGTCGTAATTCCTCTTGTGATTGTACTTGTACATTTCTTTATGTTTTAGGTGGATATCAAAAGAGTTGCTGAAACTCCTGAAGCAGTTCGGCGCAAAATCCATCATTTTTTTCAAACAGTATAAAACAGGTCATGTAATTCAAATCGATGATTTCCGGGTAAGTTTCTGGATTCAGTTTTGATTGTATGAATTCGGTAACAAGCCTTACATCAGAGAGTGTCTCTTTTTGAGCAGTAGCCTTCTTCTTCCTTTCAATAAATTTCATTCTTTTATGAGGCTTGTGGTGTACAATCCTATCTTCTCTGTCTGTCTCACATTTGGGCACCGAATGATCATCGTCATTTATCAATGTCTCAGTCATCTATCAAACTCTTCAATTAACTCACAGCTTAGAAAGTCGGAGGTTGCTTCATCACCTTGCTCCTTTTCTGATGTCATTGTTTTCTTCTTCACACAGAATTGCACAGAATGTTTGCAGAGATATACGCACACACATCGAACACGTATTAGTAGACAAGGTTGCTCCACACAGAAAACTAGACACATACTGGGGTGATGACTTTTTAGCAATCGTATTTGATGACAATAATTACAACAATACTAACAGGATGCTAATAATAATAATAATAATAATAATAATAATAATAATCTCAATTACATTATAAAATGCAATTCATTTACAAGATATAAATATTTTTGCGACTGAGACACTTCGTCTACTTTATTTTATTTATCTCCCCATTTCTCTCTTAAGACTATTATATTAGTTGTCCTACATTCTTCGTAATGGAAATACGATTATATGATTATATCTGAATATTTCTAGAACGTCTCGTTTAGATCCATATTGAGAAATAATGGAGCCAAGGCTCTCCAACCTTGCCATCACTTCTGTATGTCAAGGATATTAAGCCAATTATAAATAAAATAAAATGATAATAGCACCAACAAGAACCACACTACTATTGCTACAACAACAACAACAACTACTGCTATTAATAATAATAATAACAATCTTGAAAATATGGACTTACGTAAGCATAAACTTCTCAGGTCTGGGCTCCACTCCGTGGAAGTTTGACAGGTTAATTCAGACGCTGATATATTCCGTACGTAACCCACTTCGCATGAAAAACTGCAAATAGACCCAACAACCGCTTTACATACTGCAGATAAAGCCCCTTTTGATATCGTGGTAGGACATGGCTTTGCTGTGATATAGAAAGTTATGACTTTGATTTGAATGACCGAAATATTCATTTACGTGCATGCATACAAACAAAGGTAGGCAGGAAAAAGGGAGGTGGATTGGAAGGAAGTACGTTTAGATGAACATAGATAGGCATGATGATCTGTAAGCTGATATTAATAAAACAGAAAAAAATACTGAAGAAAGAATAATCGAAAAGCAACAGAGGAAAATATGAAATATTCGCACAGTTGAAAGTAAATGATTTTGTGATAAAGGTCCTGATTCAAAATTTGCTCTATTTGTTATCTTGAATAATACAAATTGTTTTTCTTACACGAATTTCGAAGCATACATTTTACAATCATTATAGTCACTTTTGTAGCATTCAAAGAGTTACGAACTTTGCTGTGTTGTAGGTACCAGGTTTAAATCATATATATATATATATATATATATATATATATATATATATATATATATATATATATATTAGAAAAGATCGGAACATAGTTGTAAGATGTTGCCGTGCAATATTCTTAATTGCTATTTCACTTTATGACAAACGAGTAAATTACGTGACACCAGGAATCAAATAATTATGAACTTCGTGATGATTAGTACGTATAAAGAGTTTATTTGTAAGTTCTTTCTCAGCTCTCTTCAAGTAGACTCTTTCTCATTCTCATAAATTGAAATATTAAATAACACGTACGTGTACAGAGATCTTCGACGGAAATATTGGCACCATAAAAATGGTACGGAAGCCAGGGAACCCACTGCCCAGATGTGGAACACTTAAGCATGGACACTGTGTCATGTTCCTTGTAACCTTCGTGACAGGAATAAGGGCACGTTTGGCCAACTGTATTACACCACGAAGTCACGTCACCGTGAGGGATTTGTATGTCGCATGCTGAAAGTATGTTATGAATTATTTTGGATTTTTAAAACAACACTCTTGTTACTGTTACCGCTTATTAAATAAAGATTATAAAACGAAATGTGTTTCCGATGAGAGCATGCATTCAGTACCCTATTTAGAAACCTCCATAAGTCTCTGCACTCACTGACCTTCCCGATCCATTCCATTTAAATGATGTGATGGCACCGTGCTTTATATGAACTAAAAATAGAAAGACCCCTACATATGGACTGCAAGAAAATAAAACACTACAAGCTCTATCCGAAATATTTGTCACTGAAAAAAAGAAATGTTAAGACTTAACATTGCTATGAGTGCATTTTCAGTTAAATAAAAATAGTGCGGATGGTCAGCGAAGTTTTATTGTTCCATTCAAACTTGCTTGTTCTTTTATTTCGTTGTTTTGAAATTGTGTGGACTAAGGAAAAGGAGTTTTAAACACATTTGTTTGCATTGTAGTTTTTCTTCGCTTAATCCTTTGATTGTGGAAACAGCTGACACAAATTTCAGGTTAATATAATCCGTTCCGCACATGTCAGTTTCCTTGGAGACTGTCTTAGATTCTCTTTCTTAATCTCTTAAAAAGTTTTGTTGAGACACTATCACAAAAAAGAAAGTATATATATATATATATATATATATATATATATATATATATATATATATATATATATATGCTTTACGCCATCGACAGAGCAGAGGCAAATCTGTTATGAAGAAACAAAAATGTTTTGCTGTACACATATATGAAGAGAGAGATGGAAAGAGTGAGTGAGAGGAATTCCAATAATGCATCCCTAAAAACTTGTCTTATTAGATGTCCCTATATATTCGATAGGTTGCAGGCACATTGTCCCTTGTCATACCCAATGCACGTTAACAAGCAATGTAAGACATGTTTTCTCTTTGTCACTATACTGTTCAGTCATGAGCAAATTCAATTGAATACAGCTGTGTCGAATTGTAATGATATGACGTAAAACTGAAGAAATATTCAACAAAGTACTACTGCATTTCTGCGCGATGTAATATAAAATCATAAAATCAAAGATGAAATTGTGCTATTACGTGGCTAGAAAGTGTACGACAATGTTACATCACACTTACTATAACCTCAAATTATAGCCTTGTTAACATTGTTTGTTTCGGTACCAACCATTCACTAAGTAGTATGTAGTCCCAGGCTGTGTCCAAACGTGAAAGTTCCATTTGATAATACTATTACATTTTACGCCAGTACTGAATACTCGATTCCTTTTATATGTAAAAGCGTTACGCAGTTTGATAAGATTGATAATGTGATCCCATCACACGTCTCTTAATAAGATTCCCTTGAATACTTATCTTTTAGGGTTTACACGAAACAGATCCCAAGAAGGATTTCCTTTAGGGTTCACCACCAATCCAGACTTTAAGCAATAAATCTATTTGTCTTTGCCTTTGTCATTTCTAATGTCTTTGAATACATGTTATGATATCAAAAGAAGGTGCCATCGATGAAAACGATAGTACTGACGATAATAAATGCGAGGTTACAAATCAACTGCTACTTCATATATTTGTGCAATGGATATAACAAATACGATGTATTTCACGCTCTTTGGAATATGTAGTACCTCTGGCAAATGTAAACATCAAACAGATTTACATACGCGTTCACATCCGTTCGTGTATGTGTAACTGTTCCATAGAACAATGAACTCTTTTGCAAGACCTTCAATATAGTTTTCGGGCCAAATTATTTATTATAAACGGTGCATGGAATATTCGTTCTCTTTCATTGTTATCTTTTTTGCGCAAAGAAAACGGTTTCAAAGCGTTCTAGATTCAGAAAGATATAGTGTTTTGGGCTGTACATTAAAAGTCGCGTTCTTAACATTCTAGGGTGTTTAAACACGGGTTGAGAATAATCGTGCATTAAAAGCCGTGCTTGATACATTATTATGTTTAAACACGTTTGAAAATAATCGTGTATTAAAAGTCGCGTTCTTTATACTTTACGCTGTTTAAACACGGGTTGAGAATAATGGTAAGTGTTTTATAAATTTTATTGGATTCCAATCACAGCAGACATCACATTGGTGTGGAGAGCTTTTAACTCACACACCGGCATGGTCATTATCTTCTTTACCGGGTAGAACGCTAGCAAAACTGAGGACAACGTGGAAAACGAATTTGCCATGATCTAATTGCTCAGTGTTATTATCCGTTCAAGTATAATGCATCAGCAGGTCAGTGTATAAGCTTCATGCTTTCAATCGTAAGTGGAACAAGTAGAATGGACCCTCTTGTGTTTCACGCATTATGCGATATGCACGGTTGAATACTGCACGTATCATCTGAACCGATAAATAAGGGTTTCATGCATTATGCATTGAACATGGTTGAATACTGGAAGTATCATCCGCACCGATAATATTGCAATCATTCAGGTCCTGTTGCATCCTTTTTAACTGCTACCGACTAAACCAACTTAACACCCCACGTTTCCAACTGATTACAATAAATTGTAGATACTTACAAGTTGTAACGCTACGGATCGATAAAATCCACAGAAGCAGAAAATAGATCAAATGATTCTTTGAAAACACGAACATTTTTCCATAAATTATAGACAATGATCAGCACTTGCTGTCCACAATAATCAACGGATTATGGTTTGTACAATTAATGCGCAAAACGCCAACCGTTATATTTAAATACACCAACAGTTCGCAAACTAGGTTGTATACAATAAAACAGTGACTTGCTGCACGTCGACGTTTGATAATCGTCCATGCTTTCTGTCAACAGGTATCAATGGATTATATATGTTTATTTAATACGTAGAATTATTTAAGTAAGCAAACATTTCACAGTACTGTAAAATGAACACAAAATACAGCTAAACCTTTCAGATAAAGTAACCTTTATTTATGTTAATGGAGATATTTTTATATTTATTACTTCTTTTTACTTTTCTTTCAACCCTTTGAAGCATATAGGAGTTAGAAAATTAATTGTTGAATTGGATAGGCATATCTTACATTATAAACTAGTAACTCTTATTATTGCTATTATTATTATATTTAGTAGGAGTGGTGGTGGTGGTGGTAGTACGCTTGTTCCGTTGCGGCTTCTCAACAGCACACTCCTACTTTTTCTTATTGTATATACAGTGCATAGCACACGCCAAAACTGTGAGATTATAGTCTACGTTGTTTTCTTGCGATGATGCGTGGAACAAGTACAGTACACCTGATATGTCTAATGCACGACTACTTCGTTATCTCGCAAGCACCAGTAGAATGAATACAGAAGCCCTGACTTGCATAATGTGGCGGCAGGTCGGGAAGTAAGCTGTTATCTTGCGATTATATATAGAACGAGTACAATAAACCATCATTCATATATAAAACGCCGACTGATCGGGGACAAAACTTTCAACTTGAAATCATAATTGGGACGAATACAGTATATATTGATCTTTGATTTAGTCAAGTTAAAAATTAAAATTACCGGCTGCTTACAATAAATAATTGCAAACACTTACAATGGGTATCCACACAAGCAGAAAATGCATGAAGCCATTCTTTAAAATTTATCAATTTCTTTTCTCCACTCTGAAAAGCGCATTCTGTCCGTATTGATTATACACCAGACATGTCGTATTTATTGACGTAATCCAACCAGCATGTTCCGGTATATAATATTTTGCAAACAAGGAAGTGCAAAATTCAGAACGTTGAAGCTCGCCCAATGCTAATGGCCATAGGACACAATTAATTTTACTATATATTCTCTACATTTGTTTCTCAGTACTGAACTCTCCACTGTGTGACAATCAATACAAATCATATATTAATGTAAAATACCTTCAAAGATGACTTCACGGTGAAGTTCTTGTCAAGGGTTGACCTGCTTATTTTTGAGAGGCTGAATTGTAAACAAAACACCATGCAATGGAACACAGATTTCACTTCCGGATCATCACCAAGGCCTTATTACTCACTGTGCACTGCCGCCCAAATACACACAGACAACCACACCATAAGCTCATATTCTCAAGAATAAACAATTACCTTTAAATCCCTACCAAAAATGCACCAATAAAACTCTTCTATCACCACCAAAATGAGAGAGGAAAAAATGTTCTAAAAATAGACTAGAACTACATTCGTGGGTACTGAACTGGAAGTACTAATTGTGACCCGATTCCTGACAGGGTCAGACAATTTCACCTCCATGGACAAAACCTCGTTCCGTGATCAAAACAATGTCTCTTAAATACTGCTGCAAAGTTTTAAGGAATTTCATCCAGGAATAGGACAGCTACAGGCTTTTATCTGACACCACTGTAACACAAGCACAAGCCAATTCCAAATGGCCGAATGTCAAAAATGCACAAAACTTAAAGTTTAATTGTGATTTTGCTAATCGAGATAAACACTTCAAATAAACTGTAATTAGTTTTTGGTCCTAACACCAATCTGGAAAGTACTAGAAATTAAACTTGACTGTTAAACTTTCCTAGAAAATTCAATTTTAAAAAATGATACATATTTTTATATGAAAATTTAAATTTAACTTAAATTTTAATGAAAATGTAAAATCTGAAGTTGACAAATTTTATTCTGTGGCAAAGTCTCTCCATTCCTTTATCATGAACATCAATGGTTTTCCTTATGTGGTATGATGCAATTCAACCAGGGCCTGTCAATCAAAGGTAACATCTTAATACGCTAGCTATTCGCTGTACTAACCAAGTACATGACATCATTTCCACCCATGAAGGGAGGAGCCCTCATATGTTAGGCTTCCAATAGTATTGAAGAGTTGGTGTAGCTCTCTGAAACCAAGCTAGCATGCATTTTCCTAGGCATATAAGTGAGAGAGAGATGATACTTCTTGTATTTTACATGCAGTTATTGTAACGGAAACCATGAAAGGGTACAAGAAGAGGAAGACAACTTTTTTTAAACCTGGATATATTCCACATAACAAAGGAGTCAGACATCTGACTGATGATACTCTACCAAGTTCCAGTGCTGCATCTGTTCCAGTGACCAGAAGAATGGATGCAGACAAGTTCTCTCTCATAGCAGTGACAAAGCCAACAAATGGGGGTCTCCAGTCAGTTCAGGCACCAGACTGTAATGGCACACCTGGGTCTGCAAAAATTCTACGACCATCATCCAAAGCAAAACTGGACCTGAAAGAGACAGAATTGAATGAGCACGATGGGACACGTATCATCTGCATGAAAAAAAATGTTGAGATGTGGAATGACATCATTCATCGCCATGGTAATCAAGTCAACATATGTGACAGACCAGAGTTCCAAATTGCTAATGAAAGAAAATGGGGACTTGCTTGGAAGCATACTATGATGTGTAAAAACTGCAGCTTTAAGTCACCAGAGTATAAGTTGTATGAGGAGATAAAAACAAATAAACCTGGGCCAAATCCTGCTGCTGTAAATATGATGTTTCAAGCTGGACTACAAGATACACCAATGGGCAACACCAGGGCTAGATACTTGCTTGCAGCCACTGACATTCCACCACCTAGCAGAACATCTATGCGAAGGGCCTCCAACACTGTAGGTAAAGCAACTGTGGAGCTCAATGAAATGGACATGATAGACAAGCTGAAACTAGTCAGACAGGTTAATGTCATGCGTGGTGTTCAGCATCCGGAGCAAATAAATGTTGCTTTTGACGCAAGATACAATGCCATTACATTTGGACATGAAAAGAAACCTGGTCAAAGTTCATCGCAAGCTGTTGGAATTGCCTGTGAAACTCTTACAGAGAAGCAATACATTGTGGGGACTACAGTAGAAAACAAGCTGTGTTGGACTGGAGCATGGCTGAAGGGGAAAGGTTTTGATGTGCAATGTCCAGGAGGCCATGTTGACTGCACAGCAAATCTGTCACCAGCTGCACCACATTCAGAGCTTGAAATGGCAAGAGAAATAGGGAAAAAGTTTGTGCTGCAAGAGATTCTCATCAGACATGCAACAACAGATGGAGATGCACAGGCTGCTGCTGGCTTCCAACATGCTTACAACATTCTGCATCCAATGTGGAAAGTAGAAAGACTGTCGGACCCCATCCATTTGGGTCGTTTACAGTTCAAACGCTGTAATTCTGCAATATTGAGTGAAAACATGTTTCCAGGAATAAGAACAAGAGAAGGAAAAAGGCTCAAACAGAAAATTTTCAGCCAAGACATTAAAGCACGCTGCAGTTTGATCTTCAAGCAACTGATGGAGGACAATAAATGGTGATGTTACAAAAATTAAATGTCAACTTCCCCAAGTACTGGATGCCACTCTGCGCTGTTATTCAGGGGACTGCTCAAAATGCCGGCATTATTCAAAGGTCTGTGGGGGAGGAAGTACTAACAGCGGTGGATGCAGCATACCTGGGCCCTCATCAAGTGACTCATCTTAACATGACAGAAAATGATAAGAATATCCTGCTAGAAGTTCTGAAAATGAAACTCTCCTGCGATGTTGTAGAAAGACTGCGACTGAACACGAACACACAGAAATGTGAGGCTGTGAACAGATCAATCAGTGTTTCATTACCTAAAAATGTGAACTATTCCAGAAACTTTGAGGCAAGAGTGCATTCAACAATACACAGACTCAATAACAGCCTGGGATCATCACTGAAAACAAAAGTGACACACTTGGGAGGGAAACTTTCAACAAGGACTCTGAGATCACTGGAGGCAATGGATAAAGACTGCACTTACCATCAGTTGTATCAAAAGCGTCCACAAACCAGGCAACGTATTCTAGCAAGACGAGGAAATATGATACAGGCCCATCTGAGGTACAGGACTCAGCAAGGCAATAGGAAGTCTGACTACTCAAAGGACTGCTAGACACCAAGGGCGATCACTCCTATGCACAGGTTTAGCAGGAGCCAATGGACACTGCAGATAGAAAAGATTATCTTAATTCCATGTGCAAAATGACAGTGCTCAAAGACACCCTGAAGAACACATGGTACAGAAGGGAAAACTGTAGTGGGGAAATCCGTAGGTAACACAATGCATGTTATAAGCATTGTGTTACTTACTACCACCTGATGAGACCTATGGAGAGGTCGAAACAGTTTTCTCTGAATATGAAGACACAAATAAAGAAATAAAAAAATAAATAAATAAATCTTAAAAAATTCTAAAATAAAATAACATGAAATGACTTACTAGCTGAATGAATGAATGAATGGATGAATGAATGAATGAATGAATGAATGAATGAATGAATGAATGAATGAAAGGAAGGAAGGAAGGAAGGGAGAGAGGAAGGAAGGAAGGAAGGAATGTATTTAAGACAGCACTGTCATGCCAGCATGGTCTACTAAAATAAAGACCACACTCTTTCTTTTCTCCTTCTTACTCAACACATCCATCCATCCATGTCATCCATGCCATACATGCCATATCATGATACCTGGATGATTCCATGTTACAATTTGAACTTTATCATGCAGTCTGGAAAGTCACCATGCCCAATGCAGTGCCCATAACCTTTGCAGCACTGCCTATTATTGTTAACGGAATGAGGTTCTAGAATTAGGTGATCGACATTCACGCACAAACTGTTGTGGCATAAATGGGATGCATCAAGCTCCTTTGGAATATTCAGACTTCTCAACTTTACCATTAATGCCAGTCTGTGGACATGCTTTTTCTTCCATGTGTTTGTCTCTGGATCCCTGTATGACAATAGGCCATATAATCTATTGGATGTTACATTTCCTGTCCATATTCTACAATCACTATTGTGTGCTGGCACAGAATTTAAAGAGATTTTCCCTGACAGGCTTTCAAAAAAATCCTCCATTGCAACTTGTATATGGTGTAGGAATACATTGTTGCTAATAATAATAAGTGTCATCTCCAACAGATACCATTTGTGTGAATTTATGGCCAAAAAATTCATTTTTAATTTTCTTAATAAAAAAAATTAATTAAAATTTTTTAAATTAATTTTTTTAAATTTTAATTATATTTTCTAATTTTTACAGTCAATATACACAATGTGTGAAAATTTCATGTGTCTATCATTAATAATAAAAATTTTATAGCAATTTAAAGTTTAGTCAATACTGCCCTGACAGGCCATAGGACACAATTAATTTTACTATATATTCTCTACATTTGTTTCTCAGTACTGAACTCTCCACTGTGTGACAATCAATACAAATCATATATTAATGTAAAATACCTTCAAAGATGACTTCACGGTGAAGTTCTTGTCAAGGGTTGACCTGCTTATTTTTGAGAGGCTGAATTGTAAACAAAACACCATGCAATGGAACACAGATTTCACTTCCGGATCATCACCAAGGCCTTATTACTCACTGTGCACTGCCGCCAAATACACACAGACAACCACACCATAAGCTCATATTCTCAAGAATAAACAATTACCTTTAAATCCCTACCAAAAATGCACCAATAAAACTCTTCTATCACCACCAAAATGAGAGAGGAAAAAATGTTCTAAAAATAGACTAGAACTACATTCGTGGGTACTGAACTGGAAGTACTAATTGTGACCCGATTCCAAATGAATGCTATTTTTAGGTTACGGGGCAGGCTAATATACAGGATAGGATGCAGTGGTGTGGCGCGGACTCTCGTTCAGGTAAAATAAAAAAAAAAATGGTACATGTATACTGTATACACCATGCCAGATACCTATCGTTATAACGGCCAGAATTAAAATAAAGTGAAGACAAGATATAACATGACAGAATTTTCGAAATCATAAAAATGTCCCGTAAGAAAAGGACATATCTTTGTATTAATCCACTGATTTTATTTGAGACAGATATCTTGCATTTCGTATGCGGAATATGTATATATATATATATATATATATATATATATATATATATATATATATATATATATATATATAAAATCTTGTGCAGCTAGGCTTCTCCTTTTCCTAAAAAGCAATATTGATTTAACATCGCAGTCGGCACTTTCTACTATAATGTATTAATTCCAAAGGGGTAGGGAGTATCAATTTAAGAGCCAAGAGAAATACTGTTTGTGTCTAAATACGATCTATATGCGTACTGATGTGTCGCGGACATATCACTACAATAGTTGCAGGTTGTCTGAATAGGTGAGATCGGATCTCAGATCACATAAATTACCAATATAGTTTTGGGGGATGTCAGGCCTCTAACAACAATTATAATTTATAACTCACTCCTCGTCGAGGTCATACATATTGAAGCATTTACGGTAACATACAGTAGCGTACTAACGGGGTAGGGGTGGAACAGACAGGGTGGTCGCCACAGCGCCAGAGGCCTTGGGCGCAAAAAATCCCTTTGCCTTTGGACCATCTTCGTCGTCCCAGGCGCCATTTGCCCTTCATAAACCACTGGCAAGATATCAGTACACATGTCGATCTTTTCAAGATACTTACAGTTATTGTTCTTGGTTCTTAAATTAATATTCCCTAGCCACCCCCTTCATTGATCATTCCCCGAAACTTTTGAAGAAATCTAGTTTCGGAGGAATATATAAGAATTTTCCTTGGTATTTCATTCCATCCCGTTATCTAATAATTGCACGCATCATTGTTTTTGCAAATATAGCCAGGATCTGACCCATTCGGAAGTTGTACCTTACCTGCAATCTCGGAATGTATTCACCTGGCACAACTACAATGTAGCCGAGAATTATGCAATTTCTTCATAGTTTACGAACTTGAAACCACACCTTGCTAAGCCCGCGCAAATCTTTGGAATTTTTAAAAAAATTGTAGTCGTCAAATGTTTTTGTTTAGTTGTTTTTAGGAGATGGAGAATCCTAGCTGCACAAAATAACATGTATTCGTATCCGAAATGCAAGATATCTGTCTCTAATAAAATAAATGCATTAATAAAGGAATATATCCTATACCTAGTCGACATTTTTATGATTTCGAGAATTCTGTCACAGTATATATTGTTTGCACTTTATTTTAATTCTAGCCGTTATAACGGTAGGTCTCTGGCATAGTCTATACAGTATACACGTACTGGTTTCTTTAATTTACTTGAGCGAGAGTCTGCGCCATAGCCCTGCATTCTTTCGTGTGTATTGGTCTACTCCTTCTCCAAAAAAAATAGCATCGCCTTGAAACATTCGGTCCACCTCGGCAATTTCTGCGAGAGAAAAATATGACTCAGGAATTAACCTCCTAGTTACGAATGGGATTTGACAATGTACTCACCGTTGACAACATTTTTCTAAACAAATATATGAGCAGCCCGGCAAGGCATTGTCTAAAATTTGTAAGTTATGAAGAAATTAATCGTGCTCAACTGGATTGGAATTGTGTCAGGACTGAAGTTAATTTTAAGTCAGAGTGGATTAGAAGCTAGCTATAGGCTATTTGATTCACGCTAGTATAATTGTTTCTGTGGTGTAGTGGTTATCACATCTGCCTAACACGCAGAAGGTCCTGAGTTCGAGCCTCAGCAGAAACAGTATATTTTGTTTACTTTTGGGCGTTTTTTTTTTTTTTGTTTGTTTTTTTTCACATGAAAAGTACGCTGGCAAGTCCGCGATTCACTATTAGACATTTCCTCTTTCAGTTTCTTAGGGAATTTATATATAACTTCAAAAGCTACTCTACATGGAAATGAAATTTCTCCACAGAACAGACAAAGCGGGTCTGGACTATGGTAGATGAACTAGCTCAAGTTTCAAATCAAGAATGACAACATTGCTATGTATTAAATGACAAATACACATATCATTAGTAGACAAAAATCGACACAAGATTTCATGATCGTAAGAATGTTTCCATGATATTTTAAGATCATTTTCATACGTACAATGCAATTTTAATCGGACTATCTATGTATCTTTCTACGAGATCTACACATATCCTATTATATTCATTGTATCCCCCCCCCCCTCCATTTACTCGCAGGTAATTCTGTCATCTTTTGCACTTGAGTCGTGCTTGTCCAATCTTTCAGTAAATGGGCGTACTTTCTTACATGTACAGTAACACTCGCTAACTGGGTTGATCTTTATTAAATAAGCCTGGTCTCAGACTAGAATCAGTATTCTTCTATTTCATAAATAAACGTTCAAAACTATGCCACTTTTACCATAACTGACAGGCTTCTATCGCTTTTTAGCACATATTAATTCATCATAGTTCAGTGAATCCTGAACGGGATCGGCTCGTTTTATGTGTGTTCCTAATGTAAACAAGCTAACGTAAATGAGGTCTGCATGACCCAAGAACAGTAACTTTCAGTATCAATTTACAACTTACATTTCCCATGAAACAACAGGCAAATGTAACTCTTTACAATTTCATAGAATGTATAGTTTATCAATTCATAATTATTAAAATAAGTACTTCACCAAATAAGTCAGAGGTAAACAGATCATACAAAAAGTGAATATGATTGACTTCAGCGAGGACTGGGGTGTAATTGTAGTCTGAGGTCTCTCTTCCCCCAAATCTGTATTGGTATGTGTTGTGACCTAAGATTCGATCTCACCTATTCAGAAAACCTGCAAATATTTCAGATAGATGTCTCCGCAACATATGGTAGCGTACTAAAAGAGGGGGGTGCAGATAGAGCGGTCGTCACAGCGCCAAAGGTATTGGGGCGCGAAAACCCCTTTGCCTTTGGACCGTCATCATAGCCCCAGGCGGCATTTGCCCTTAGTACACTACTGGCAACATATCAGTACATATATCGATTGTTTCTAATACTTACTGGTATTTCTCTCGGCTCTTAAATTAATATTCCCTAGCCACCACTTCAATGATCATTCCCTGAAACTTTTGAAGAAATTTAGTTTCGGAAGAATATTAAAGACTTTTCTTCAATATATATTTCCATAACGTTATCTAATGATTGCACGCATCGATGCTTTTGCAATTATAGCCAGGATCTGACCCATTCGGAAGTTGTACCTTACCTACAATCTCGGAATGTATTCACCTGGTACAATTACAATCTAGCCGATAATTATGTAATTCTTCATAGGTTACAAACTTGTATGAAATTTTTCAGTTATGAAGAGATACATCGTTCTCAGCTGGATAGGAATTGTGCAAGGACTGCAGCTGATTAACATTCAAAGTGTATTAGAAGCTTGTGATAGGCTGTTTGATCGCGGAGGATGCAGTTGTTTCTGTGATGTAGTGGTTATCGCATCTGCCTAACACGCATAAGGTCCTGTGTTTGAGCCTCAGAAACATTTTTTTTTTCCTGCTGTTTTTGGCGTTTTTCGCTGTATATCTCACACGAAAAGTACGCTGGCAAGTCCACCAATCACTATTAGCCATTTCCTCTTCCAGTTTCTTAGGTAATTTATTATATACCTCAAATTCTATTCAGTGAAATTTCTCCACAGAATAGACAAACCGTGTCAGGCCTCGGGTAGGAGAACTCGGTCAAGTTTCAAATCACGAAGGACAAGATTGCTATGTATTAAACGCAAAATGCACATATGCATTGTAGACATAAATCTACATAAGATTTCATGATCTTTGATTTTTTTCAAAAATTTTCTGTTTAAAGTTAATTTTGCGTGTGCTGTTCATATTAGTTATAAAGCTTGATAAATTAATGCATCTCTGTTGGGACTCCATCTTACAGCCGAAAGGTCATTCTGACTTAAATATTATGATCTTACATCTTATGGTTACTAACATAATTATTTGTATTTAGCTCATGACATCGTAACTTTCTGCATGCCATATTACATACTAGCCTTCACAGAGTTAGTTTTATTACAGTACAGTTGAAAATAGGAATAAATATGCTCAATCACTGGTAAAAACTCCATATTTATGACTAGACATTTATGCTATGATAGGCTACTCTCTCTGGGTAAAATATGCTTTGCTTACACGAGGTAAAATCTGGCTTCTAGGGTGGACAATAATAGTTCTAAAGCTTATTTGATTAACACTGATTGAAGAAGAAGAAAAAAAAGAAGAAAGACAAAAATATTCCCTGTTTATTAAAAACTCATTATGGTTCCGCTGCTTTGATATCACATAAAGAAATGTTCTTTGTTGTTTAATGTATTTTATGCCCTGTCATAATGGCCAACAATTTGTAGGTCACAAACACTTTGGTAGTAACTTATTTTCTGTATGCCAGATGCAGAATATGGAAAACTTCTTAGAGGCGAGTTATGAAATCGGTAATTACATTATGATTGTCAAAGTGTTCTGATAAATTGCCTCTTGTTTAAATATTGCACGGGGCGTATTTCGTCGCTTCGCCCGACATCTTTGACCTCTCTCATAATATTTTGTCTATGAACCGAAGTTCTGTAAAAAAAAAATTTCGAGTACAAATACAAAGTCTTTAGCAAATGCTATGAGTTTTCACCTAAAACTTGCCGGAAAAGGTATACTGAATTGAATATATTTCATGTGGCGCCATTTTTCGTGGATTCCGCAGTCGCTATATAATTTCTTTAGAAGTAACTCACACTATTTTCGGGAAGGTGGGGGTAGTGTTCTGCTTGTTTGTTTGTTGTTTTTTTTAAATTTAAATGAGTAAATTATGAAACAAATATTTTGGGGTATTGCAATTATTTCCACTTTTCAATAACCTACAGAAATGCGAGTTACAAATGTCCTTTGGAATATCGCTACTTTTTCAAAGGTAGAAAATCGTTCTCTATCCGTTAGTCACCTGTTCGTTGTTGTGATATTAAATGTCTGCGCTACTATAATATATATAATGCATCGTAATGTTCAGATTACGTCAGTCATTGTTTTATCTCAGTAAATCTCCGTACGCTATATGATGGATATGAAACATAATTTAATATTTTATGTTGATGGAAGTAAAATCCTGAATGTCTTAAAAGGAGGCATTATGAGTGGTATGTCAATTTTTTGTATGATCCATATTTAGTCATTGTTAAAAAAGACAAGAGACTGACCATACAAACATCCATTGGATCAGATTACATATGTAAATACTGTGTATTGTTATGTATATCTATATTTTTTTGTAACTCCTGGTACATGATTTTATTTAACTTTCGTATTTTTTATTCATGGTTGTCAATTGTATAGAATGTCTTTTGTTATAAATATGTGTACGTGACCTGGCTCTGTTAAGAACTCAAATTGCATAGGATCTATAAATAGATGTTTACGGGTGTGTTGACAATTATTAATAATAATCTTAATAATAAGATTTAAAATGGCGCCTATGGCGTAATTTCTCAGTGACTGATGGGATTTCGACTTTTCGAGAATAATTCTGTAACTTCCCATTGGTTGTCATAGGTCACGTGAATATGGCCAATTCGATGCAATGAGTAGTGTATGCGGTTACATGGGGTCTATTGCGAGATATAGTCGCAATATGCGGTGTCTATAAGGTGGACACTAAACATTCAGATTAATTCCGATTTTTGGAGTCATTCACTCTTATTTTGTTCCTGTTGTAAGTCTGTAGACGTGTTTTATGTTGTACTTATATATTATTCGAGAGGAAAACATTTGTTTGGACTGTTCAGTGGAAATAGAAAGTGCTCATTATTTGGACTATAATATTTTTCTGGGACTGTTCTAAATTATTCGAAGGAATTCTGGACAACACCATCTTGACAGCGTCACAGTTCTTGGCGGACCAGTACATTTCCGGTATTGAATTTTAAAAGGAACTTTTCATTCGTTTAGGACTTTCATAGACCTTTACAAGGACTAGTTTGGATTCAATTCATAATACTGTAAGTTCCTCTCACATTTATAACTTTGATAATTAAATTGTTTGTTAAGTTTTATAAAACTTTTTGGTTTTGCTTCTTTTCTGTTACTTAAGTTTGTGATGATAGAGTCGTAACAGAATACGTGACGAAAATAGCTAGATAATGAGATAAAATGTCGGAACTGTTATGCTATTTTGAAATAATACATTCTTGAGGGATAGCTAAATTTTTCAAAAATTGATATTACAGTGGAAGAAACACTAATTTTTGAAAAGTAGGAAGTTCTATAAACCATGCTCATGTTTCGGTCAACCTGTGTAAGGGATAGTGGGTGGTGTTGGGTGTGTGTGTGTTTGTTTATCTTCCTCTGTAATGACATTTACACCAAACTATGTTTATAAATTAATAAAACAACAAGAGCATGTCATGTCATGGTGTAACATTTAATCCGTAATCTGTTTCGGAAGTTTTGACATTAGGGTCTTACATCTTAGCATATTCAAGAAAGCCTCTGGCATCGAAACGAATAATTACGACGTCTGTGTAAAAAAAAAGTTTTGATGTTTCATTTATGCGTGTTATCTGCTTTAATTATATGAATTTATCACATGGCAATGGGTTAGTTAGATTTATATTAGTTTGGCTGGTGATTTTACGGCACAGGAACGCATGTAGGTTATTTATTGTCAAGGTAATTGGAGTAAAGTGCTTTGCCCTAGAACACACCACAGTGGAAACCTGGGCTGATCCGGTAGTAGGAACAGAACCCGCATACTTTCGGTCGCGTGTCTGAGACGCTAGCCACTGTGCCACGGAAGTTCCTATTTAGATTTATATACCCATTTATTTCTCACTATTACACACGTTTAAAAAACACCCATTGTCAACTAATGACTGCTTGATGACATGTAAGGCGAAGACGTATTGACCAATGCGTCCGAATATAATTTCAGGTTAGTTCTTCATACTATTTTGCGGTTCTTATTAGATAATATTGGTATTTTTTGTCATGTGATATATATATATATATATATATATATATATATATATATATATATATATATATATATATATATATATATATATATATATATATATATATATATATATATATATATATACCATAATTTTACATTTGAGATTATTTCGTAATGAAATGTATCAAATATGTTGTAATATTCAATTATTTGAGTCAGTTCATAGACTTCAGCTGAAATAAGCACGAACAAAATCGTCGATTGCTGTTCATATTATTTTTGCATGTCATTATAACCCTTTACTAAAATACACTTCGGTTACAAAAGAGACGACTTCATTTAGCTCGAAGATCCGTGTGGCAATTTATGCCTCGTTTCATCTATGCTGCAGTCCTATGACAAAGGTAGTTCAGTCGATTCAAACTAATCAGGGTGCTTCAGGTTCTGTTATAAACACCTTGTCAAATAGATTACACAATTCTACTAAATTTCAAAATTAAAATATTTTTAAAAAAATATTCTATAAATTCTACTTTTAGAGAAATTAAAAACACTGGAATGCGAATTATATATAGATTTTACCCTTCAGGCAATCAACAGATGGGAATGACTGAGATAATCATAAATTAGAATGTCCTAAATCACACAAAATCTCTCCGATAAAGGCAAGTAAAAAAAGAATGTAACGTATAATGATAAGATATTCTTGAATTTTCACTAATTTTGGTGTAACAAGTCTAGCTCTAAATATAACAGCTTTACTTTTGATAAAAATGCTCATAGGAATCGTACCGGTCTCTCGACAAACATCTATGGTTGGGTACCTTTCTTAAAATTAATACGTTTCTTAAGAAATCAGTTGTTATCAGTGATTTGATAATATGCATATATGTAGCAGTACCAAGTAATATCACAACGATCCTAAAGTCGTTTCACTTAAATTGTCAGATATATTCAACAAGGGACTTTCTTACATGTCAGTACCAAGGTCATAAAAATGATATTAGTAGCGGGAAAGTACATTGATTTTAATCGCATTCAGGTCGTGAATCTGTCTAATTTGTCAAGTGTATGAATGCTTTACTGGGATTACTGCGTTTTGTAAGATATTTATACGGTCAAGGTAATTGATACTATTTTGTGAATACTTGTGTAAGTTTGAATTATTTTTACCAGCAAAGGCGAAAAATTTTTAAAATAAATGAAGCCCTCCTTTTCAGTGAAACAGTCTGTGGAATTATTTACTGTTGTGTTCAATTATAATTTGACAGGAATAATCTATTCAAATTATTCATTGGAATTACAAAGTGCTCATTGACTAATGGGAGTAAAATACTTTGGGATTATTGAAGACATTCTTTATTATATCATTGAGACACTTCAATAACTTCAATACTATTGGTAAATTAGTATATTCAAGACTATTGGCACATCAGTATATTCAAGGCTATTGGATATATATTCTATACTTTTGGACTTGTTGGGATTTAACTCAAACTACTGTAAGTCTCTCTTTAATTTTCGCTTTCTAATTTAGAGAAATAAATGTATTTAATGTTTCTACTAAACATGCTGGTTCAGCTTCGTTCTGTTACATAGTTTAAGACCACAGAGTCGTCACAAAATGTATACATCACTTTATGATTTGGTTGCACATATTATTATGGGACTTTTCAGTGAATGTCAGCTGCTGGTTTCATGGTACAACTTGTTTTTCCACAGAACTCAATGCTAGTGTTTTTGATGAAATAAATATACTTTCTATCCTACGTCTGCACGCATGTAATACATTGTCATAGAGAACAATGTTAGATTGTCAATTTGACAAGGACAGAACCAGGTACGCCATTGCATTTAAGAGAGATAACTCTGCTAGGACTAAACAAGGGTAAGATTTATCCATTCACGACAGATGCATTTTCAATGCTGTGTATCACATTTTTAAATAAAAAGTACACAATCTGATCTAGATAGAAATTAACATAATTTCACATATTACCAAGAGACAACTTTTTTATTGAAAAAAGCCTGACAGAAAGTACAAGAGACAACTTTAAAAAGGCCTGACAGAAACTACAACTCTTATATAATGCACCAAACACCGCTAGTCGTTATTCATTTCTTCATACAATGTTCCTTACATATTAAGACCCCCGCCCCCGGGATTGTTCAAACTGGTACCGTTATACCTGGTAGGCCCTGTTGGCGAGGGGAGCACTCTAGTACACGGTCCGCTCAGCACCACCGACGTAATTAATTATTAGTCTGCTTAGTAGTGCCTATGTGTGGAATGGGTTACCAGAATTTAGAACACGGGTAACAAAAGACTAGAAATTCGCCCTTATAAAGTAAACGTAGTACATGGTATTAATAAGATCCTTGATAATCCAACATTGTTACGTCTGTTTACACAGGCTTTTTATTCTTTTTCGTTTTCATTCAATTGAGAGCATCAGGGCATTTGGTGCTATTGTATCTTCTCCATTTCTTACGAAATTGTACGAATACAAAGAGTCAATTATCAAGGTGTAAAATTCAGTATTTAAATTATTTTATATAGTCGGCAGTAAACGTTCAATAAAGTTGGTGTTTTGTGTTAATTTAATGCGTGGGTTTTAAATAAATACTACTTCAATTTGAAAATCTAGTATATATATATATATATATATATATATATATATATATATATATATATAGAGAGAGAGAGAGAGAGAGAGAGAGAGAGAGAGAGAGAGAGAGAGAGAGATAGAGACAGACAGACAGACAGACAGACAGACAACCTACGATTAAAATGTTTATATATAATTTATAATCTAAGTATATGAAATTATTTTATCGTATATATAAAATTAGTTACTGACTGACTTTTTATCTTGACAGTATTGCCCCCTCCTCCAGCAAGATTTTAATTCAATAATGCTTATTTCTCAGTCGTTTCTCCGGATTTTTAGGACTAAGGGTGAATGGGTAACTGCTGCAACTAGTGCGCTATTCGTAACCGATCGTATATATATATATATATATATATATATATATATATATATATATATATATATATATATATATATATATATATATATACCTGTAAGGTACATGTTAGTATAACGCTGTGTACCAAATGTTATGTCCGTCAAGACGGACATGTTGATCGGGGTATGCAAGTTCAAGATGGTAATAACAATCCGTAAGGGGTAAACTAATATGTAACAAAAGCTTTCTCTTTAAATTCTAGCATTTGGTTCCATTTGGAACGAATTACGTGCCCTGTAATAAAAGAACCCACGTTGTGATTTTCTTCTGGGTTTGCGAGGAAAGAATCTAAAATGTTGCCTTTAATTTTCGAATGCCCGTTACAGGTCATTCTATTTTTAAGCCTTTCTGTCAAATATTTGTATATTAAGAGAGTGGACAGCCCTGCTCTTGATTTGCATTTTGAAAATGAGAGTTTATGGAAGTAATAAAACAGGAGATAATTCCATTTATAAGTGATGAAGAAATCTTTTACGTCAACAAGACGTGTTTTCGATTGCAGTGTATTGACATGATTATGTCAACATGACCACAAATTTAGATACCTAAGCTGTATAGTGAAAACACCATTAATAGAACACATACATATCAATTTCTCATCATAAAGTGAAAATACACCATTAAGAGAACAACGATATATCAATTTATCATGGATTACTGAAAACACACCAGTAAGAGAACACATGTATATCAATTTATCATCGTATACTGAAAATACACCAGTAAGAGAACACATAAATGAATTTCTCACCACACAGGGAAAACACACCAGTACTAAAACACAGATATACCAATTTCTCATCATAAAGTGAAAATACACCATTAAGAGGACAAAAGATATATCAATTTCTCATCGTATAGTGAAAACACACCAGTTAGATAACACAGATACCGATTTCTCATCGCATAGTGAAAACACATCATCAACAGAACACAGATATACTAATTTCTCATCGAATAGAGAAAACAAACCAGTAAGAGAACATAGACATACCAATTTCTAATCGTATAGTGAAAACACACAAGTAAGAGAATACTGATATACCAATTTCTCATCGTATAGTGAAAACACACCAGTTAAAGGACACAGATATACAAATTTCTCATCGTGTCTATAAAATCATGTCAACATATTGCAATTGCAAACTTGTACTGTTGACGAAAAGTCGCCATCTTGATCACAGAAGCTATATAAAAGGTTCCATATATTAGTATCCTGTACAACAAAGCTCTCGATTGGTGAATAGTACGCCATTGCATCGAGTCTCACTCTGAGTATCCAATATCTGAATGCCGATCTGAATTCATTTTTTTTTTTGTTGGTATGTTGCTCATACATTGGTAAACTACACTTCCAACCGCATGGCGGCTTTTAAATCGCCTGCCCCTCAGCAAATAAATCTTGATAATGGGATTGGCTAAAAGTCACTTGGAGCTAAATTATATACATACGTAGGATGTGGCAACACTCTGGAAGCATACAAATATCCAGTGACACCAGAAAAGTCCGGCACAGGTACCTGCACAACCGAGTTTGTTCATCACCTGTGACAATCTCATTCACACATCTCTGGTCACTTTTTGAATGCTTGTCGTGTAGCTGTTTGGAGGTTTCAACCCAAGTTTGTTTTTGAATCTTTTCTTCAATATATTATAAACATCAGATGAATTAATGTCTGAGAAAATAGAAAAATCTTTCATTGTATTTCGAGATTTTTCATCAGATAGTCCCGTCATAGTACCTACCTTCCGCTCACCAGACCCAGACAACGGTTTTCCACAACGTGAATAATATTCCATGGGTTCGCGACCATGTTTAAAACGATGAAACCACTTACAAATAAGATCACCCGGATTTTACATTATGTTCTTTGCTCAGCGGCAGAATTGTTCTCCTTCTCCAACATTTTAGATCGTTCATTTACCTATGTTAATTTACATCACATACATATATCTGCAGGTGTCCGGGGTGCTGCACGTGCAGCTGCGAATCATTTTATAGAACGTTATTTTTGATCAATCAGAGTTAAATTTATTGGCAGGTTCAAAGAAAGAAAAAAGTTATAACAAAATATTCAGGACCAATTAAAATAACCCTCATATCTCATCAAAACGAAGGCAACTTAATACTTCTACAAGATTCTGTTACTTGAGTGGCAAACTTTTATATCTATCTTAACTAATTTTAACATTTCTTGCTCCAGTCAATCAGCATATGAAGATAAAATTAAGAATATCATGAAGAAATTGCACGGTTGAGGGCACCTCTTTGCTTCTTCTGATACAGAATATAATATTCCTGTCAAAATATTGCAAAATAATTTATCAACTTTTTGGGGCTAAAGATACATGTCCCACTCACTAGGTAATACATGGAAGTAATTTTTGTTATTATCCGCCATAGCGGAAGCTCGACCTTGCGATCACTTAAGTTAAAGGCTTTTCAAGTTAAGCCTAATGTTAAATTTGGTTACTTTCTAGCTCAATAATTGGCGGTCTAGACAAACATGGAATCGCTTGTATACATTTCTAACACATATTCAGGTTATTTATATGCTTTTCGTTAATGGACATCACCTAGGGCGGCTATTATACCTATTCATATTGTGAATTTCAATCCATTTTTATTCTGCAACCTAATTTTCTAACTCTGAAGTGTAAATATTATATATTTCCATAGCATCTGCGTCACTGACATCTATTTTTAAAGTAAAGTGTGTGTGTGTGTGTGTGTGAGGGGTGTTGCACAACGTTAATTGAGAAATTCAAGTAAGTGGGCGTGTCTAAAGATCTTTAAGTGCCTATAATACTTCAGAAATATTCACACCAGATCATCTTTCTTAATTATGATAAAATGTTGATGTGATTACTTCCGTAAGGCTTTAAAATTTTCTCTCTGCAGATACCGTTTTATCTTTTTCATACAATGGAATGAATGAACTGAAGCTTTGGTCATCACCAGCTGGGTAAGATAGTAAGTATTCTTTCATTCCTTCTGTCTCTCTGTTGAACGGATGGACAAGACTGCTTCCGTTTTGCATCACTCAAGGTGGCAAATACCCTGTGTAAATTTTTGTCTTTTCACTTAGGCCTTTGCAGATAAGGAAAAGTATAAGTATTCGTGTACCAATCAACTTTAATGAAAAATTGAGTTGTTAGCTTCCTTTTCAAATATTTTTTATTTAACCAAATGTTACACACTTTTCAAGCAGCATGCAGCTTTACGATTGTCTAAAGAATTATTCAGATTGCAATAGGGAAACACGGTGGCATAGCAAGTGCCCAAGCAAGTCCCGTGTGTGTCCCAGACCCACGGTGACCAACATTTCCATGAAATAACTTTTCTTGTGTTGAGGGGCCCCAGAATTAAGTTTTGCGGGGGTGGGGTGGGTTTCTTGCTACACCAGTGGGCATACATTAAGTGGTTTGCAAGTAGGACCTGCTACGAATCTTATAATTTGCAATTGGACCTGTCTGGATCAGCTGCCATGGTGTGTCCATGAAAATGACTTTTTGCTCTACTTGCCTTGGAATGATTGAACTTTTGCATTTTGCTATGCCACAATTAAAACACCAAAAAAATCAAACCAGAAACAGTTTCATAAGGTTCAAAAAGTATGGAATATTTGTTGCATGAATGGATGACAAGCCACAGTACATCGTGAAATGACTATCAGAACACGAAGTTAGCACAAACCATTAAAAACTTTCTGCTTCGAGTTCATGATAATTATCTTAAAAATGGGTTATTTCCCTTTCCCTGCCATGGCATAAATTACAATACTGTAAATAATAGTGTAATTATTATTATAGAAACCTACAAAGACTATAAATGATTATCCAATACTATTTTAGCTGGCCAAACCAAATCCCCATCCAGTAAGGTCATGTGAATTTGACGTACGGCAGCTCGAGTGACCTACTAGTTTTACATGAATAGACAATTTGTCATTATAGATCGCCTCAGATAGTAGTAAACAGTAATATGCCAGCCCAATTTTGTTGTTTTGGTTGTAATAGCAGACAACAAAAAGGATGTAACATAAAATTCATCAGGATTCCAAAGGAGGAATTGTTGTGGAATAAATGGATTGCTGCCATCTGCAGAGAAAACTGGGTGGTCATCAATCACATCAGAATCTGTAGTAAAGATTTCATTAAGTAGCATCAGGGGATGATATTTTTCAGAATTATAGAACATATAAGAATGGAATGTTTCCTGCATTATTTGAGCAAGCAGAATTCATAAACATTTTTTCATAAAATGTTATATTCTCGAGTCATAAGTTGTTATGTTGCTTCTACAACTGAATGTTTTATGCATAATTTGAGTGTGCAAAATTCAAAAATGAAGAAAACTTCATATCTTTTTAAGTAAATTTAGGAGAAGCATTCAAACACATGCACTGTCCACCATTTTTAATATTGCTCTAACAGTCTTTGGTCACTTTTTTGCAAAATTTGGACCTAATGGTCATTTCAAGCTGAAATTTGCACATTTCTTACATGTTTTATGAACATTAAGCTTTTAAGAATAAATTAACATTTTTACTGTTGCATGTACTTCTGATGCCTCTTTTTAAGCACTCTCACCCCTCCCTTTTTGCATGAAATACCATAATGCGGAGTCATACACAAGTTGAAATTATATTTTACTCTTAAAAATAATAATGCCCATGTATTACATTGGTCTTGTACATAGATACATTGATCTGAAATCACAATTTAGTAAACAACAGTTACAATTTAAAAATTTAATTATAAGATAGTTTTGGTCAACTTTTATATCTTTAAAACAAAACAATGACAAAAAATAAACAACATGAAAACAACTGACTTTGAATGCTTCCACAGTTCTACAAAGGATGTCATATATTGGCAATAATTCCTGAAAAATTCAGGATTCACTTTTTCATAATATACAGGTTTCCACTAATTGTTTATTACAGTAGATCTGCATTTAAATGTTGTAAATTGTGTGTGTTGCAACATTAAATTTTGGATGTAAAATTAAAAAAAAAAAATATTCACTCATGATTTGTCAACATACTATTCCTGTAAATGGCGTAGAGATGTAAAATTTGTATGTCTTTGTCAGAATCTTTCTTCATGAACATACACACATAATGACACTTGATTACTAGTTGCACTATGTTGATTGCAAATGTCTTAAATATTGCCATGGAAAAAAAAGATTTGACTTCTGGATAAAGACTTATAGAATGAAATTCATCCATGATATTTGGTTTTATATATAACATTCTATTTCCTATAAAATGTGCAAATTATTTTTCATCATTTTACACTGTTGCAAGATTAAAATTTATTTTCTCTAACTTTAAAGACATATTTTATAACATAAGATACTCCATTCTCAACAAATTGAAACTGTTTCACCAAAAGATGTTTAACTGCTAAGCATCGGAGATGGAAGCAGAAAACTACTACAGAGAAGTACTGAGATGTACTAGAAAGACAAAGCAAATCCGACTATTTTGATAAAGAAGATAATGTTTCGTGTCCATCACTGACCAGATTTTATTGCATTTTTCATTGTAATGGTAACAATATTTGTTTTTAAATTCAACATTTCTGACTTAACAGATAAATATACTTTACTGTTGAAAATTAGCATGTCATTTGCATACATATTTTTGGTCCACTTAGTAAAAAAATTGAAATGGAATTTGTTGATTACTAAATTTTCCTACTCATTTTCAGACGCTTTGTTTTCTGTGTTCCTTTGCAGGTCCGTGTCAATACTGCTGATATGTTTGTATTCTGTCAGATTTGTACCAAGAAGATCCAACACAGAATAATTTTTTAAAATTTTAATTTGTCTATTTAGGAAATATGGATGTGGAGGAAATATAAAATATTTCAACAACAAATAACATTGGTATATAAAATTTTCATAAAGAAAGAAAAAGAATATCTGGAATGCAAGAGTAAATAAACTTCCTCCATAAGGAACTGCATTTTAAAAGTATTACACAGTACCTATTTCTATTAACAGCAAGGAGTATTAGAAACTAACTTTGATGTCACAGCAAAACTCTCGATCAGATATGATCAAGATATCATGCATTTTTTTCGAGACATTCACAGAATAAGTAAAATTTTGATGCAACAATTGCATCAACAGGTAAAGTAGGGCTAACTTTTTAAAAAAATTCAGTTAGCATTTTATCTGAAGTGCTAAACAATAAAATTCATTGATCACTGTGAATACTTGTTATCGTTATAAATTACAATCAGCTGATCAAGGTAAATATTTCACTGGTATCACGGCAGTTTGGGCTATTAAAATAAGTTCAATATCTTTATCATTATCAGTTTCCCTCATTTATTATCTTTTCATCACACTAAAATGGACTATAATGGTCTAGGCCATATTATTTTGTTACAAGCATTGTTGTTATTTTTGTTGATTTTTTTTTTCCAAAATAAAAAATATTCACGTGAAATGGACACCTGAATATGTAAGTAAGAATACAATAATTTAGTTGCATATCACTATATTCCAGGACTGACCACTTCCTACAGGTATGCTGAAAAGTGGGCTATGATAAGGTTCTACACCATAAACTTTATTGGATGACTACCTCTGTAGGAAATTTTAAGGAGTATATATGAATTCTATCAGTATACTTCTCTAAATATAATCCAACACAGGCTTGACTTTATTATTCACAAGTTTTAGATAGGATGACAATGGAAGGTCTTTTGTTTTTGTTGGTTTTAATGGCACTTTTAACACATTATTGGTTATATTGTGCCAAAGAAATGGTAGATAAATGCCTTTCCCAAGAACACACCGAAGTAGCCAACCCAGGCTGGCTGGGGGTGGATTGAACCTGCATTCTCTGGGTTATGAGTCTTCAGCTCTTCCAGCTGAGATCCCAATGACTGATTTAAGGAAAGTTGTATTGATGTAATTAAACAATGAATGAACACAAAAACCAATGCAAACAAGAACTTTGAGATTAAAATCTCCTGGCTGGGCAATGAAATTCTCTTGTCTGGTGGTTTATTCTATTTGCTATTATGCTTGGGAAAATATTGAAAATATTTGTAACATGAAAATATCATTTCTACTTGTTACAATGATTTTAGTGTAGAGACCATAATATTGTCATGGATCTGTATAGTGTCCAAATTAAAGAACAAAATATGCAAAGAACACAAGGAAAGCATCAATCCATTCGAAGCTATAAAACATATGGTTTGACTTTTACCATATTTAAAATTGTACATGAAATCATTCAGCTTCTAATGACACACACTTTTATGCATGGTATGTGTTTAAAATTATACATTAGGAAATTTTTTAAAAGACCTTTCTCTAATGCATGAAATGATTTTTTGACAGGATTTTTCTGTTGTCATGATTATCAGGATACAAGTTGGTAATAAGATGTAGCAAATACCCCTTTGATTGTAATGGTTGTAATGATGCCCTGTGTATATTTCGGTATATAAAATTAATTATCTACCTTATTTTATACAATATTATCATCTAAATCACTGTACTTAGTTGTGGATATTCAAAAGAAAAGAGAGTACAGAAAATGATAACATACCATGCACTTAATTTCTGAATACTTGAGAAGATGATGGCAGAATATCAGAAACACTCACAGCCATTTCAGAGCAAAGAAAAGAAATATTAATGTTTTAATATTGTGTCTTCAATATTACCCCTAAATTGATATGTATAAATTTTCATAGAAAGTAAATGATCTGCACTATGAACTTTAGTACCTATGTACTGTATTAATGTGACTGAATAAAATTAGTCCTTACTTTAATCCTTGGTACCTATGTTCTGGATTAATGTGACTGAATAAAAATAGTCCTTACTTTAATCCTTGGTACCTATGCTCTGGATTAATGTGACTGAATAAAAATAGTCCTTACTTTAATCCTTAGTACCTATGTACTGTATTAATGTGACTGAATAAAAATAGTCCTTACTTTAATCATTAGTACCTATGTACTGTATTAATGTGACAATAAAAATAGTCCTTACTTTAATCTTTGCTACCTATGTTCTGGATTAATGTGACTGAATAAAATTAATCCATACTTTAATCCTTAGTACCAATGTACTGGACTAATGTGACTTAACAAAAATAGTCCTTACTTTAATCCTTAGTACCTATGCACTGGATTAATGTGACTGAATAGAAATAGTCCTTACTTTAATCCTTAGTACCTAAGTACTGGATTAATGTGACTGAATAAAAATAGTCCTTACTTTAATCCTTGGTACCTATGTTCTGGATTAATGTGACTGAATAAAATTAATCAATACTTTAATCCTGAATACCTATGTACTGGATTAATGTGACTTAATAAAAATAGTCCTTTAATGATCAGTACCTATGTTCTGGATTAACGTGGCTGAATAAAAACAGTCCTTTCTTTAATTTGGAGTTGAAACTCTATACATACTTTCTTATTTCTATTTCTTGTCATAATAAAGCTGCATGATATGAGAGACAAAATATAAAATATTATAACATGAATTAGACAAATATCTAGAATGAAGATTATGACACAGGGATGCTCTGAACACAAACACACACACACACATTTTTATTACCTATACTATTTTTCAACCACAAGGCACATCACCAAGTTATATATAACAGTACAATATTTTGAAAGATCAAACTCACGTCATATACATTAAAATTTATATATCCAATATTTACTCGCTTACAAGTCGAGTCAAACTGCAAACAACAAAGATCCCGATCTGTTGTCGCATAATGCGTCTGCAGATCAGGTTCATTGCTGTTTGTTCTCCTGATTACTCCAAGCAAACTACAAAGACCCAGATTTGCTGGTGCATTATGCGACAGCAGATCCGAGTCTGTGCAGATTGCAGTTAGACTTGTCTTACATGCAAGTATATAGGGGCCCCAAGTGGCCAAGTGGTCTAAAGTGCTCACCGTTACAGATCACTGCCATCTCACCTCTGTCTGCATGAGTTCAAGTCTCAGGCTCGGCTAACGTGGGCACATGAGAAAGCCTGCTAGTAGCTTCTCGTAGGTCGGTGGTTCTTCCCGGGGTTTTCCAGGGTTCTTCCTCCACCAATTATACTTGCCGCCATGTATAGCCTATCTTGTGCTGAAAAATGGCGTTAAACCCTACAATAACAACAACAACAATAACAGCAAGTATATATGGTAACGTAGCACAAATGACATATCCACATTGTAATGAATGGAATGATTCTCTTGTTGATTATGAAACCGTATGCAAATAAAATTTGAACAATTCTATATCTTAACAAATATCAAGATGTATGTTATTAAAAAAATAAAAGAAACTATTATATTTTTCCGAAATTTGTTTCAGTAGGTTGTTAATGTACATAGTTTGAAGTGTTAATTTCATTCAGATTCAAAGATGGACGGATCTGTTTCAAAAGGTTACTTCAGAAACATATTAACATTATATGGGCGAGACATTTGATTCTGAGGTTCTGATCCAGTGGTTATAAAATGACAATTATTCTGCAATATAAAAACAATGCATTTCAAAGATATTGCTAAGGAGACAGCACTCTACATTAGGTAGGATTTGAACCTACACCTTTTGGTTGTGGGTCTGGCATGACAACCACTGAGCCAGTGTGACTCTCTGTAAGTTTTTGATGGATGATGATACACTTAGATGAATTTCTTGAGTATGTCAATTAATAAGAAAGTGTATAGTATTCATTCAGAAAAACATCCTCATTTTCATGAAGGTAATTGAAAACTGTTCTTATGCAAACAATATAATTTGATATGATTTTATAAGACTGTATATAGTTTCAAGAAAAAAACAAACAAAAATATTTTATGGTCTGTATGAATGAGGTCCACATGTACCATTTCAGTACAGGTGTATAGCAAAACAAACATTTCATAATCTTCAACACACCAGAAGAAACATTAATATTTCTGACATAATGCCCAAAATTACACAAAACAGACAAAAAGTATACACAACTATAAAGATATCTATAAAATCATGATTTCATTTAAAATGCAATTTAATGATTAAATATTAAGACCTCTCTAAAACTATTAGAGAAAACATTAATGGAGGAAAACAATTCAGACTAAGTGATCTTGACTTAGACAATTTTAACCCATGTGACTTGGCATAAAAGTAAAAAAACAAAAAAGAACATTCTTTTCTATGATATCAAAGTAAATATAATTAGTTGACGAAAACAAGACATTATTTCTTTTCCAATCTACAACATCATTTTTCTTAAGTTCTGTTTCAGAAGCTATCATCATTGCTTACCCCTAGAAGTAAGATTTTACTTGCTGGAAATTACAGGCCTCAAATAAACTTGAAATAAATAGCCAGTTAGACCTCCATTACACAGCTCATCCGTAATTTCAGTAATTACAGTGATTAGCTACCATATATATATATATATATATATGACTGAGGCCTCACATAAAATGCATGCAGTGTACTTCTTCTACCCCTCATTTATATTTACAACACACAATTAACCTGTGTGTGTGTGTGTGTGTGTGTATATATATATATATATATATATATATATATATATATATATATATATATATATATATATTGACACAAAAATTGATAATACAACAAATACAAAACAGTTTCCCTACATTTGAAGCTGGACAGGTTATTTGTAACAGGAAGAAAATAAATTCACAAAACAAACCCAAAACACAAACATAAAGAGAAATTCTTGATGTCCATGTCTGAATGATGGGGAATTCTACAGTAAAGGATAAAATATGGAAGAAAGAAAGATGAAAAAAAATTGAAAGATAGTCTTAAAATGGGAAAACTATATGTGTATTTCGTGCTGCCAGCCAAACAAAACTGTATAAGAAATATTAAAGAAGGGATTATCATGTGTATCAATTGGATATTCAGTATACTATACTAAGAGGTGAACTAAAACCTTCACAAAATTTGACATGTTGACAGTATTTATCATTCTAATGGCTATTTATATATACCCATCATCAGGAATAAACTCTGCCATTAGTTAAACAAATCTAGAAATCTGGTGAAATAATTGTTATGACCGTAATAAACAGTTGCAATTCTTGCTGAAAATCTTAAAGTTGTCCATAATGTGAAATGAAATGAGAAACAGTGTACAAAAGTTGTATCATTGTGTGAAAGGTTAAATTTCAAACAGAAACATATGGCAACATACAAAGGTCCTGAAATTGGTGTAACATCTACATGAATTCCAGCACCGATTAGCTCCTGACCAGAATCATAATACAGCTAAACAATGAATCTGATTTAATACAAGATTTATTTTAATCATTCAGTCTGAAGAAAGAATAAAATATCTTGTTCTCCTCCAATAACTGGTCTATCTACATCATATGGTTGTCCCCCAAAGACACAGGATCCATCTCTGGATCTGGTCGATGCAAAAGGATTTTTTAGTCTCCCAAGTTGTTTGGGTGAATGAAGCTCTACCTTAACCCTCTTGAGGCAGACTTAGCTGATGGTAATATGAAAGTCATTGAGTGATACATGCTTGATTGTATATTGGACTAAGTAATCTAATCAGTGGAAAATAACTACTACAAAAATTATGTCAGCAAGACTTGACTCAATCTTAAAAATAGAATCCAGTTAGGAATTAATATCCTTCATGACTGTGTCAAGTTAGGGAGGAATTTAATCCACATGACTGTGTCTAGTTGGGGGGGATTAATATTCTACATCAGTGGTTCCCATCCTTTTTTGGACATGACCCCTAATAATAGTTTTTCTGAGCCTCATAACTCTGTTTCCACATTTTGATAAGTTTTGCAATCCCCATAAAAAAAATCCTGGTGACTCTCCAAAACGTCCTTGATTTCAATTGTGACCTGGGGACTGGGAACCACTGTTCTACATAAATATGTCCAGTTGGAGGGGAATTAATCTCCTACATGATAGTATCCAGTTAGAGGGGAATTAATATCCTATGTCACTGTGTCCAGTTAGGTCGAATGAATATCCTAGATGACCATGTCTAGTTAGGGTGGATGCAACATCCTAAATGTCCGTATCCAAAGAATTTCAACCATCACTCCTCTAGTCTGTTACCTGATGGCATGAGTATACTATTTGATTTCTAGACTGTTTCTCTGTTTCATAATCCTTTTTACATTTGCAAAACAATATGAACAGAGAACCAACATACAAATCATCTGAAGAGTTTACAGGTGGGTATGATCCATTTAAAATTGTCATGGAAAGTCAATCTCTGTCATTATCACTTCATGGTCTTTATTCTCATTGATACAGTTTAATTCTATCATAAATGTTGATTCATGTGAATAATGCCGCACTATGTCATCATCCATCCGAACAAGAATGCTGCAAAAATATAAAAAACATGTTAAAATGAATATTGATTTGATAAAATATTTCTTTGATTAATTTAAGAGCAATTATTATTTTTGTTTAACTGGAGACTTTTTTTTATATGGTATGTGGAGTAATCATGAATGTATCTTAATATTTTATGCATTGCTTTTCATATTTATTATGTGGAAATTGCTGTAAGAAGCTTCCTTACTTGTTTAATTTTACACCATTTACTACAACAAGAGGCCCAAGTGTCTCTCAGATTGCTAACCTGGCTGATATCTGTTTAATAAATAAATTAAAGAGCAGTTGACCAAGAAATCCATGTCAGTTGCATGCTCTCTGTAGAAATATCTTCCAATGCTTTTTGTTGCATATGCCATGAATGTAACTGTTTAAAATTTTCTCTAGTTTTCATATCTTCTTCCATATTTGATGTCATATCAGCATGATTTGTCCAATACTGAGAAAAACCCATATGCCAGGATATTTTCTGTCCAAGTTGGTTAAACATTGTTGATTTTGGGGTGATAAAGATGTTGTAATAGCAACCATATTTAATGATGGAAAGGCCTTCAAGCTAGGAGATTTGTTTTCCAAATTTGTTCAAATTCTGTCAAATGTTTTAGAAATTATTAGAAACTTGTGTATTTTTAGTAAGTTTGTCAATATTTGATGGCATATTAGCATTGTTTGTACAAAACTTAAAACCTTTCAAGCCAGGTTGCTTTCTGTCATATTGGGTTAAATTCAGTCGAGTGTTCTTTCAGAAAAAAGTCATTCAGAATTTTTTCTATTTTTTTAGTAACAGTTGCCACATTTTATGATTAACTGGCATTATTAATACCATTTGAAAGCCGTTAATGCCAGAAAGATTGTCTTCAAATTTGGTCCAATACAGATGACCAGTTTTTGAGAAGATGTTTACATTTTTTTCTATCATTAATAATGGTGGTCATATTTTATGGTGGATCAGAATCATTTGTAGCCCTCTATGCCAGGATGCTTTTTGTTGTTTGACCAAAGTCTGTTGAGCAGCTTTTGGAAAGCTTTAAGATTTTTAATTTTAGTAATACCGACTATATTTAATGGCAGATGGACATCATTTGTATACATAAGAAAGCACTTCATGCCAGCATATTTTCCTTTAAATTTGGTCATATTCTGTTTAGTATTTATTGATAAGATATCCTTTAAGAGTTTGTCTATTTTTAGTAATGGCAGGCAAATGGCACCCAAATCTGATGGCAGATTTGCATCATATGTAAAAAGCTGAAAACTTGCTTTGCCAGATTGCTTTCTTTCTAATATGGTAAAGCCTGCAAAGCATTTGTTTGCAAATAATTCATTTAAAGCTTTTTCTATTTTTAGTAATGGTAGCCATATTTGATGGCAGGTTGTCATCATTTGAAACCCCTCTATGCCAGGATACTTTCCACTAAATATGGTCATATTCAGTCTGTGAATCAGTTATTGAGAAGTCATTTCAATTGTTAGTAATGGTGGTCACATCGATGACAGATCAGCATCCACTGAAAAGATCTGAATTACCTTGATCTCATTATACTCCTCACTGTAAAACATTGTACAGATTGGTCAAACAGTTTTTGAGAATAGCATTATTGTGAATGGATGACTGGCACTGCGCAATGGACCATACCATATGCTCATTAGTCCATGCTACAAGATGAACTGTGTGCGATTTGGATTTTTAATGTAACTTTAACAATTTTTCAGTCATATTGCTATGATATCTGCAGTGTGGCAGTTTATAGTGATGTCTAGCACTGGGACATCATGCCACAGACATGTAGCATCATGTCCCACCCAGTCATATTATCCTGACATCAGGCCGACCAGTCCTAACACTAGCCTTTTAATGCTGAACGCCTAGCAAGGCAGCTGTTAGTACCAGCTTTATAAGTCTTTGGTATGACTTGGCTGGGGTTTGAACCTGAAACCTCCCACATCTGAGGCAGATGCTCTAACCACAAGGCCACCCGAGTGGTAATCACAAGATGAGCTAAAAAGGTGCATTTTTGTTTGTTTATTTTTACAAAGTATTCTTAATCTAAATGAGGAATCTACTTAAAAATGAAAGACAAACATCAAATAAGATTCACCATTTGTTGTAACAATATACTCATACATTAATAATCACTTACCATTTATATACTTGCTTACAAGTCTTGACTTATTCACTTAGAAGGTCCAACTGGAAACAACACAGACCCTAATCTGCAGTCCCATAATGCATCAGCAGATTATGATCTGCGTTGCTGTTCAACTGATTACTCCTAACAAAATGCACCAGACCCAGATCTGCCAACACATTATGTGGCAGCAGATCTGGGTCTATGTAGTTTGCAACTGGACCTGGCTTATAAGTGAATACATATGGTAATGAACAGAGGACCAATTAATCATTTATAGGTATTCAAAGACAAATTTATCAACCTCATATTGCAAATGACAATGAATGGATTCATTTATACACAACTTGGCCTTACCCTTTCTTGGATCTTTTGTAGCAATTTCGTATTTTGCTGGCTGGAACTTTATATTTCTCTTCAATCTGTATGGAAAAAGAAAAGTTGTAAAACTTTCATTGTCAAATCATGCATGAAAAAAAGTTAGAAACTAATTAACCTGAATTCCATTTAGAATGAATCTGACGTTTAATAAATGTGTTCACAATGGTTGGGATCACACAATGCCCAAAAATGCTGCAAAAATTTAATAAGAACTAAGGATTTATTGCTTCAAGATAAATAAATAACTTACAGCTCAAAGAAACATGTGTAATGGTATTACAAGTTAAAGGAAACGCTAGGTTTTATTTTAGAAAAAGAGGAACAAACATTTGAAAAAGAATACAAATAAAAAGAATATTAAAGAAACTAACCTAGTAATAAATGATTTTTTTAATTAAATATGATACATCAGAAGTTTCCTAATAATGTAACAACATTTTCATTTTCTTATCATTCACAAATTTCTGTCTTGTGATGTTTGTGATAAGGCAATGTACAATTCTGGATAAGCTTGATCATCATCATGCCTATTTGCTACTTATACACATAATATGGATTTTATTTTGTTCAAAATGGGACTCTTTCAAAAACAAAAATAACATTCATGAATTAAACAAATTAGGAACTTACTAACCCTATTTCTCTGCACGAGCTCTAAAATATAACTGTAACACTACAAAACTTGGGCAACCATAATCATAAATCTGTTTAGTGTTGTGAAAGTACAATAATTTATAGATGAATCTGAAAGTAATGAATCATTGAGTGTGCATTTAAATCATAAGCCTCATCACATAAGTAAAATATGTTGTACTTGACTAAAGTACTGGTCCATGTTATCCATAATTTTACCACTACATCATCAAGTTCATTCAATCAATCACAAACTGCTTTTAGGATTTTCCTTTTCATTTGAAAAGTTGACTGATTCTCTGTTTACCCCTTTATGTCTTTTAATGATAACAAATTTTTATGTGCCGTTTTCCTTTTAGGATCAAAAATATATCACTAATCCACTTTATCAATTATGCTTGCTTTCAATATTATTTCAGATTTTTCAATATTTCTGATATATTGTGTGATGATATTTTCTTAGAATCATAGTGGAATATAAGACTCAAGTAAAAAAATGTTTTGGAAAAACTGGAAATAACGCTCCAGCACATGTGAAAAATTAATCATTGTACTTACTGCTTGAAGCAGACCTTGGACAGTTGGAATTTGAAGCATCAAGGCTGTGAACACTGTTTCATGTTGCTCACGAGTATACAACAACACTAAAAATAAATAAGAACACATGCAGCCATTTCTTTAAACATTAACTGATATAATTCTTAAAACAGGTTTACACATTAAAAAAAAATCGTAGTTTATATGTGTGCATGTGTAAATATGTTAAAATTATGCCAAACAAAGAATCAACTTTTTATATCTGTACAATGAAAATGCTAACCACTAACCTTTGATGAAGACCAAATTTTCTCATTTTAAAGGAAATCAAAATGTGCTTGGCAACAACTTTTTTCCTCATACCATATGTACTGGCTTATAGGTTGAGTCAAACTGGAAATAACAAAGATCCTGATCTGCTGTTGCATTATGTGCCTGCAGATTAGGATCTATGATGTTTATTCTACTGATTACTCCTAACAAACTGCACAGACCCAGATCAGCCAGCGCAATATGCACCAGCAGATCTGGGCCTGTGCAGTTTGTAGTTGGACTCATAGGCAAGTATATACGGTAACAAATGTTTTGTATCAGAAACCCACTGCTATGACTCTATAGTCTTAAACTAAGAAACAAAACAGCAAAAACCAACAAGTTCTGTACAATTCAACAATAATTTATTTCTCTAGAATACAAAATAAAAATCTAAAATTAACTTGTATTCTTAAAGTTATATCACATGTCTAATTTTAAGAAGTTCCAAATGAATTCCAGCAGTTTTCCAAATAAATTCCCATACTGAATGTGTTGATGTGCCTGTAGTCTCAAATGTATTAATGTGCCAATGGTCTGGTTTTGTGATGATGTGCTAAGTCTTTTGTTGTATCACAACAATCTAAAAATCTCCTTGTGTGAATTCTCTATAATTCCAAATTAATGTTCCAGTCCAAGAATATTACTGATGAGCACTTTGTATTTCCAGTGAATAATAATTTTAATAAATAAATGAACACAGCAATAAAACTTATTCTGGTCCAAGATATTAAGTAAGAATGAGTAATTGTAAAATAAGATTATATATCCCTCTACTTGACCTAGGTCACAATTACCATTTTCTGAAAATACTCTGTCAACTTAATAGAAACTTCCATTCTAGAAGTTTCTAAGGTCAGAATCAAGACTCTCTTTTAACTCAAATTCAGGTAAACATGTTTACATTAATATTGATCTGAATATTTAATCCACACTCATAGAGAAAATTTTAGCTATGTATTCTGTTGTTTACAAAATAAATGTTACTGTTCAGGAACACCATGAACTTAATTTTGGACATGGTCAAGTACAAAATACAGATATAAATAACATAAATCATTAAGAAAAGCCAACAAATAATACAAATTAAATATACACAACACTGCATAGATAACATTTTGGAATAAATCACTGACATATTTTGCATTGGAATTTCAGCCAATAGCAGAAGCAGGTGAAAGGGGTAATATAAACACAGAGATTTATGTTAATATTACTCACAATGATAAAAAAACAGACATGTACCTGACGAGTCAGTAGTACACAACACACTGATCCCAAATAAGCAACAGAAAAAATGATGAAGCTTGAAATACAGCTTTCAGTGATCTACTTTTGGAATGATGGTGTCATGCATACCACTAAGTATCGACACAATGGTACAAAACCTTACCTGTGAAATAACCTAAACATCTGACTCAAAGTCAGGTATGAATGAAATATTTTTGGTTTCTTTTTGTGCCTAATGCCATTTTCAGCACAGGATACATGGCAGCCAGTATATTTGGGGAGGAAGAGCCTTGGAGGATCAAGGGATGAACCAATGACCAACAGGAAACTACCAGCATGCTTTCTCATAAATCTATGCTGGCAAAGCCGAGACTTGAACCCACATGGATAGAAGTGAGATGCAAGTGATCTATCATGCTGAGCACCTTAGAACACTAGGCCACCCAGGGCCCCTGTATAAAATGTAAGTCACAATGACAGACTTTTGATGTGATGATCTAGTATTCATTCAGTCTAATGGATCCATAGACAAAATGATTGTAGACTCACACTGAATATATCCCCAGGTAAAAGTCACCTGAATATGAAATATAGGTCCTGCCAACCTACTTTTGCATGACTATTTAGTTCTCTCCAAGCTGTATCCTAATACAAAACTACAAGACCATATACGTGAGAGTGCCTGAAACATTTTACCCAAAGTAATGCAAAAACTCAACCAAGGTTTGATTGAGAGAAGGACAGACAATGAACAGACAGACAGATAAGGTTAATACTAAAATGACCTTTTCACATTATTAGTGGATCATATGAAAATAGTTTGTATCTTCTGAAAGCAACATAAAGTTGGTTCTAAGGTTACAAGAAAGAGGATTGAAAATATTTGCCTGAAGTAAATATAACAATTTTAATCTCATACTTTTTGTTAGAAATTGTAAATAAAAATAAGTAAAAATGGTACCATAAAGATAAAGAAAAATGTTTAGAAACAGAAGTGAAATCAGAATACACAGTTCCTGTACATGTATATAAACTTTAATCTGCTGTCTACATACAACAAAAGTACAATGCAAACATATATAGCACAATGAAGTGAAATTTAAATGCATAGTTCCATCCTATAAGCCATAGACAAAATTTCTGACACAAACTTTAACCTGCTGTCTACTTAGAACAAACCTTAAACTTGAGGCTAATCCTCAAACTTTAAACTTGGGGCTAATCCTCACACTTGTCCCCATAAATTGTAAAAAAGTCAGTAAAATGAGATTTTTATAAAATGTATGAAATAAGGTCATGCATTTGTTGATCAACACAGAAAAGTGAAATTTAAATGCATAGCTCTTCATATAAGCCATTATCAAATTCTTGGAAACACCCTCTAACACCAACAATACTGGGATTCTTAAGCTCAAACATTAATTTGATGTCTGCACCCTCTAATGCCAATGACACTGGGATCATAGAATAAGCTCTGCTGTATGTCGTACAGGCCAGCTAAAAATGACAGCTTAAGTTGTTTAGATAAATACAGTATAGATTACCTGTAGGGACAGTTGAAAGGGGACAGTAGGAATCTTGGCGTGGTCTTTTGACACCAGAAAAATACCCATCCTCATAACCACCATCATACTGGTCCCCAGTGCTGGTCACACTGCAGAAAAGTAACCTACTGCAGTATATTTGCAAAACTACATGAACTCAACAAAACCTTCATCATATCCAACATTTTGTACAAAGTCCTATAAATACTTGGACTGAAGAAATTCTCACATTGGCTTTCTTTTGTTTAATTCATGTAGATAGATCATAGAATCAAAAACTTTTAGTTTCCATGTCAGCTAATAAGACGATATAAAATGTCATTAATTTATATGGTTGCAACCTTATACTAAAATACAAAATTTATTTTCTAAGCATAACTTGTTATATTCAAATTTCTGAATATATTAAATTGCACCCAAATACTTTTTCAATTATTTTAATTAGTTTATATTGCTTCCATTAACATACCTGGAACTTCCATCCTCATCATTTGATGTCATCTGTACTGGACTGGTCTGAAAATACAATTCAATATTTTTATAAACAGGTAAAATGTGGGTATAAACAGGTCATTTTTCACAAATGCTGGAAAATGATTAATTTTAATTCCAGCTATAACTTAGGAATTGGTTAGGAATTATCATGAACAAAATAATTTGGACCTTTTAATCCAAAACAACAAAGTACCTAGACAGCAGGTGATGCAAAATAACATTTGTATTTTCAAAAAAAAAAATCACATACAAAAGAAAGCTTTGAGAAATTTATGCAAGTGTTTCCATACAAAAATGTTAACACAAATGTTATATCAAATCAAGTGTTACATGATATCTTGTATCAAACAGTAATGGGATTTCACCATGTAAAACGTACCTTTGAAAAATGTTCTTTCTTTCAAAAGCTGGGAATAAAAAAGACTGCCATTGTCTGCATATCTTTTTGTAAATGTAGTTTTATCCAAAAGTTTGATTTATATATGTTGCTAATCAATGTGATTTCTCTAATAAAAGCCTATCCTTTGCACACTGATGCTGTCTCATTTGAATACAGGACCTACCCTTTGTACACTATCACTGTCTCATTCAAATACAGGACTGACATCATCTGTATCGATTTGTATCTAAATCAAAGACCCTTTTGTAGGCATTCTCAGTTGTTTTCCATTTCTCTAAGCAATACCTACAATTTGTACACTGTCATTGTGTCATTCAAATACAGGACTGATATCATCTGTATTATTGTTTTATCTATACCAAAACTCCTTTTGCAGGCATGAACATTTGTTTTGAATTTCTCTAAGTAAAACCTACCCTTTGTACACTGTCGTTGTCTCTTTCAAAGCTTGGAGTGAATAGGACTGGCATTGTCTGTAAGTCTGCCATGGGGTAAAACTCTGATCTCTCAGTTGCTGGATGGTAGATCTCCTCACCCTTTTTCCTTGCTGATGTGAGATCAAAAATATGTATATAATCACACAGCTACAAAGGAAATACTCTTGGGAAAAAAGAAAAAAAAATTAACTATATAAATGAACTCTGAAATTTATCTCCATGAGAAAATTTTGCTTTAACAAGACCTCTTATTTTGAAGATGTGATAAAACCTACACTGTGTAGAACAGAAAAGCCATTTTTTTTTACCAATCACTGAGAAAATGAACAACTATTAAACAGTGAACAATATCTGACAGACAAGGTTTTACATGTATGATATATACTCACTTATAAGTCAAGTCCAACTGCAAACAACACAGACCCTGATCTGCCATTGCAGAATGTGCCAACAGGTCAGGGTCCATGTTGTTTGTTCTACTGATTACTACTACCAAACTGCATAGACCCAGATCTACTAGCACATTGTGTGATGGCAGATCTCAGTCTGTGCAGTTTGCAGTTGAACTCGATTTATATGCAAGTATATATATCATAATATAGCTCTTTACTATAGGGCATAAAATAATGACAGAAGATGGACCACTAAAAACAGGTACATGATGTGTGTAATTGACATTTTTAAAATGAACCATTTTTAAGTTTTAGTTTTACAGTATACAATAGTCTGAAAATTTACCTTATAATGAACAAGTATTAAAAGCTTCAGATTAAATAAAAATTACGTCATCAACTCTATATGGAAACTGATATGGGTAAATACTAACATGTTGAACCATCGCCTTTTGCCCTGTTGCTTTTTCGTTTTTCTTCATCTCTGGTTTTCCTTTCAGCACCCTGCAGAGAAAATTACAATCAATTACAGCTACAAAGTCAAGCTGTTATTACGGTAATCAGCTTTTGTATCTACACAATGATCTTCATATTGTTTCAAATTCTAAATATATGATTTTAAAAGAACTCTACGACTTTTGTTTGCAATGAATAGACATATTTGCATGATAAGGCCTTCCTTGATAATATCTCCTCTGATGATATATATTTTCCTTTAAATGTACACACTATGATTCATACAGTGACCAATCAATATAATATCAATGTACACACTATGATTCATACAGTGACCAATCAATATAATATCAACACAAGTAAAATATGCATATTTGTTTTAAAATGATTTCATATTTTTTAGAAATAGGAACATAAATAAATGCTGTCAAAATTGCAGTGGAATAATTCTGGATTTCTGAGTCGCAGCGATACTTGGTGATAGAACAATACTTGAGTATAATAACCATTGTAGGGCTTCTGAGTCACAGTGATAATTGGTGATATATAACTCGAGTATAGTAACCACTGTAGGGCTTCTGAGTCACAGTGATAATTGGCAATTATATAACACTTGAGTATAATAACCATTGTAATCTTACAAGTTGCAGTGATAATTGGTAAAAGCATACCACCTGAGTATAGTAACCATTGTAGGGCTTCTAAGCTAGTAACCATTGTAGGCATTCTGAGTCCCAGTGATAATTAGTGATATATAACACTTGAGTAGAACAACCATTGTAGATCTTACAAGTCACAGTGATAACTGGTGATAGCATACCACTTGAACATAATAGCTGTTGTAGGACTTCTGAGTCCCAGTGATAACTGATGACTTTTATATAACTCTTGAATAACACAATAAACTTATTATATCAAAAAGGCATTGTGATGCAGGAAAATATAGATACTTACTTTGTCACAGAAAACTTTAATTTGACAGTATGCCCGACTACACGGATAAGAATTCTTCTGGTTTTCATACGTATCAATTTGGATGTGTAGTGGGAGACCCTGCAATAAAGATAAATTTTATAATTATACTAAGAAAGTTGTGTTTTATATCAGACCTTACAACATAACAGCAACATTTCATCAATAAGAATGTCAAATTCTTTACTAATAAAATTCATGGCTTGAAACAATAATTTTTGGAATAGATCTATTATCAAGTGTTATAGAAACACTTTTGATCCCTTAAAAACCAATCTTCTATAAATTATATCAAATGCAGGCCAAAGGCATACACCAACTAAATATATCAGACATAATGAACCCAGTAGAAAACTAAAATGTATCAGATATGAACAATGTAGAAACCTAAACATATCAATGATGTGAACCTAGTAAATGACTAAACAATTCAAAGATAAGAATCCAGTAGATCAAATTTAAGGATTTTAAACTTGGCATCTGAGAAAATATTAAAGGAAAAACCTAACAGAAAATTATGTTATTGTTCTTGCTCTTGTTGTTGTTATATTATTATTATTATTATTATTATTATTATTATTATTATTATTATTATATTGAATATCTAATGATTTGCTACATAAGTGTCAAAGGTAAAGACATACTTTTTTTATAAATGAAGTTTTAAATTTCTATGCATCAGATATTATCAATATAAACAACGTATAATTTAAATTGTTGGCCCGATGTACCTTTACTCCCTTTTGATTACTAAAGTCCGTACTCAAGCAGTGGATGGCAACATTCATCTGGAGAAAAAAAGTGATCAGTATAGGATTCTAAATTCCTAAAGGTTTTAAACTGGATATCAATAAAGAAACAAAATTAAAACTCTATAAATAGATGTTAAACTTTATTTTCTATTATGCTCTTTTAGATTGAGCATGCTGATTCAGTTTTAATTTACAGGCTTATTTTAATTTCCTAATTTTGTTAAAAAATGAAACAATAACACTATTTAAATTTTTCTTGTTCAAGAACTTTCATTATATCAAACTTTGCTTTGGACTTGTATCGCATTTACACAAGACATATTTTTGCATACGAAACCTTTACAATGGTTTGCCATACTTATTCTGGCATTTTTTGTCTCAAGAACTTGTAACAATCTTACAGAATCTATTATTCCTAGCAAAGCAAATTCAACCTTTTGCCTGAAATGGCACCCCCAAAAACTGTATTCATTATAAATCCATTTTAATGTTGGCAAGATCTTGCAAGTTGTAAATTTCCATCTTTTATTCTTCATATTAAATATATATTTCAAGTCTTGCAAAATAGATAAGTTCATATGTATCCTGACCTTCACTATAGGTGTGTCTTGTGGTGTCCATCGGACTGCAACTGCATTGTAGGCAATTTCCTCCACATTACTTGGTAAAACTCCAATGCTATTTTTTGTATCTAAAAATTATTAAAAACAATACAAATTATGCTAGTGACCATGGACTCCAAAGACAGATGAATCATGATGATATAAAAATGTATTACAAATGTGCAAAATAGCATGTAGTCTTTGTGATTCTGACATTATGTAAAACCTGATACACAAATACTGCAAAATCAGAAATATTCATGGGGAAAATACGTGGTTTGGAAGTAGTTTTTGGTGCTGGATTTAATTTTGTCAATATTTGTTACATATGTACTCTTTTTTAAGTCGCATCCAACTGTAAAATGCATAGACACATATCTGCCATTGCATAATGCACTGGCAGATCTTTTTCTATGCAGTTTATTAGAAGTAATCAGTAAAACAAACATACAGACCCTGATCTGCTGGCATATTATGCAGTTTGCAGTTGAATTAGCTTAAAATATGAACATATACAGTACTAATATGAAAAAATAAATATCTTTCTGATTTTACATATCAAGTTTTTAAATACAATAATGTATTGATGATCTGGAGTGTGTTTATTGACAGAATGTAAATTATGCTCTAATTCTTGTCCTTTCATGATAAACCTGTGTCTTTAAATCTCCTTTCAGAAGTCAAACTTAAATGTACATTAAATAAACACACCACCATTGTGTTTTAGTGTCCAACGGTATACTTGAACATTGTAAGATTCCAAATATGAAACAAGATCAAAGACTGCTTGTTGGGCTCATGATTGAAACATGTGACCTTGACCCAAGTTCAAAAGGTTGAGTGAGTATGTTGCAGAATGAATTATCTTAGCTTCATACTGATTCAGCCAAAAACTTTAATCAAAACTTTCAGGCACATTTTCCATGACTGTGAGCTTGACCACAAGGTCATTAGGGTTGGCCAGCATATCTTAGAATGAATAATCTTATTATAATAATGATTCCTTCAATGTATGAAGAAAATCCATGAAGTGATGCAAGAAATATAAGAATATGAAAAAACCAAAAACTGTAAGTAAATTTTCCATGACTACAGCCCTGACCACATGGTTGCAGGTGTGAGCAAGAATGTCTTAGAATGAACAATCTTTAATTTCATTATGACTCATACCAAGTATGAAGAAAATCCATTAGTGAATAGTGTGAAAATATTGGCAAATGGACTCAAAAATAGATCAGGTTTATGCAGGGGAGAAAGGTTGATAATTTCCAATTTCAAGGTACAACAATCAATGGAAAATGTGGATATAAAGGAATACCTATGTCCATAACCCGTTGTTTGAAGCTGTGCTGCCGACTGTGCCAGAAATCCCAGGCCTTTCTCTCATCCTCCAAATGTTTGTCTTCTCTGAACACTGCCATTATTACTGACTGCACAATAAATTGTCACATTTATATACAACGTTTAGCCAATCAACCAGTGATAATTAGGTTTGCATTTATTTTTTTAAAAATTCTGAATTTATCTTTTGATCAGTAAAGCTTAATGTATTAATTATGGGGACATATTTTCTAAATTCGATCAATCTTCAATGGTACATTTCCACTACGTTTCACTGCTCAAAATTTAAGACCTGCAAAAACCACTTAAAATAAAAATCAAGAACATTACATAATGTAAAGCAGAAAACTGTAACCCAATTTAGGTGATTTTTAGTACATGTACTTTCTATCATACCATGAACCAAGAAGAAAGTATAAAATACATACGCTCATTTTGTAGTACCTCTGACCACTTTAACATTGCCAACTTACTGCATTCTGTGAAGAATTTGCACTTGTAGTTAAAAGGACTAGTTTAATTGGGTGTTTTTCAGCACAATAACACAAGTAGGTAATCTGGTGCAAAGACAAATTGCAGTAAAGTGACTTTCCCATGGCAGATAAGGTCTAGACGGCTTACCTGTGAATCCAACATTTATGGGTTCAAATCTACAGTAAGGAACAGTGTTATGCCAAATTCAATGGTCTACCTCAGAGATCCAAAAGAAAAGAAAGAGGTACAATAAAGCAACCATTGATTCTCACAGATGTGTGTGGCTGCAGGTAAACAGCCAAGTGCAAATTTACACTGACTATCTGGAAAGAAAAGCACCACAGGCATTAGCACAATTTAAAACCCAATTGCCCTCTTAAAGGCATAAAGTGGTTTTCATCTTAAAGGCATAAAGTAGTTCCTATCAAAGGCATAAAGTAGTTTTCCTATCAAAGGCATAAAGTAGTTTCCTATTAAAGGCATAAAGTAGTTTCCTCTTAAACGCATAAAGTAGTTTCCTATTAAAGGTATAAAGTAGTTTCCTCTTAAAGGCATAAAGTAATTTCCTCTTAAGGCATGAAGTAGTTTCCTCTTAAAGGCATAAAGTAGTTTTCCTTTTAAAGGCATAAAGTAATTTTCCTATTAAAGGCATAAAGTAGTTTTCCTATCAAAGGCATAAGTAGTTTCCTTTTAAAGACATAAAATAGTTTTCCTATCAAAGGCATAAAGTAGTTTCCTTTTAAAGGCATAAAGTAGTTCCTCTTAAAGGCACAAATGTAGTTTCCTCTTAAAAGCATAAAGTAGTTTGCTATTAAAGGCATAAAGTAGTTTCCTCTTAAAGGCATAAAGTAATTTCCTCTTAAGGCATGAAGTAGTTTCCTTTAAAGGCATAAAGTAGTTTCCTCTTAAAGGCATAAAGTAGCTTCCTCTTAAAGGCATAAAGTAAGTTTCCTATTAAAGGCATAAAGTAGTTTTCCTAACAAAGGCATAAGTAGTTTCCTTTTAAAGACATAAAATAGTTTTCCTATCAAAGGCATAAAGTAGTTTCCTTTTAAAGGCATAAAGTAGTTTCCTCTTAAAGGCACAAATGTAGTTTCCTCTTAAAAGCATGAAGTAGTTTCCTCTTAAAGGCATAAAGTAGTTTCCTCTTAAGGCACGAAGTAGTTTCCTTTAAAGACATAAAGTAGTTTCCTCTTAAAGGCATAAAGTAGTTTCGTCTTAAAGGCATAAAGTAGTTTCGTCTTAAAGGCATAAAGTAGTTTCCTCTTAAAGGCATAAAGTAGTTTCCTCTTAAAGGCATAAAGTAGTTTCCTCTTCTGATCTGTACACAATAAAGAAGATACTATATATTAGATTTCCAGCTCTGCATTACTGGATATGGCCTTACGTAATCCATTCTGTGTATGCAACATACAAATATTTTATTATTACAATGTTGCATATTTCAACTCACCTTCACCGTTTGATTTTTCAGTACCCTGTCTCCATTGAACTGTAATGTCAACCCATAATACTGGCCTGCACAAAAAAAGGAAACAGCATTTTTCATAGACACCTAATGAGAAGAGGGGAATTTATTTAATTTCTGCTGATAGTATTTTGCATACTGGTGTAACAGATTCATACAAAACAATCCCCTTTTGTTTGTTTTTTTCCAATACAGTTTACTCCACTGGCTAGACATTTTACATCAATGGAATAAAATGCAAGAAATTTAATATGAAATTGTAAAACTGTCTCGTCATTCCATAAATGGGGGAGGGGATAAATGCAATGTTGATTGTGACCGAGACATTCCTATACTCTGATCTGGAGATGTTAATAATAAATCTTCTGTACAGACAAAAAATTTTTACTTTTAAGCTGTACCAACATTTTAATAGCCATATAAACAAGTAATACTTACTTTGCATAAAGTTAAGCTTCTCTTCTGTTTCTATTTTGCTTCAGAAGTTCTTGAAAAGCACAGTGATTTTCATGCCCACCCAATATGTCCTCTAGTTCTTTCGTATCACTAATTTCTCTTTTACATCTGCTATCAGCAGAGTAAATTTATGATATATGTAATTCAAGAAAACAAAAACCTGAGCCCAAGGGTTCTGATATCTCAAAGAAAAGGTCATCACCTACATATGTAGTCAAATGAAACTCTGCAATTTAAACATTATCTCCTGATGTTGTCCTGACTGTTGAAATGGTTATTTCTTGCATTTCCAATGTTGTAGGATTAACAAAGACTGTAACACAATTTCCTATTCAAGTAGGGAGATTAGGCTGGGATACTTATTTAAGGATCATGAATAGGTATTGAAACTCATGACTGCAAGAAAATTAGAAATTTAAACAAATCTCAACAAAAATATACATACATCCATCCATACCATATATACTCACTTATAAGAGGAGTCATGCTGCAAACAACAAAGATCCTGATCTGCTATAGCATAATGTGTCTGCAGATCAGGATCCATGTTGTTTTTTCTATTGATTACTCCCAACAAACTGCACAGACCCAGATCTGCTGGTGCAGTTTGTAGTTGGACTCACCTTATAAGCGAGTACATTCAGTAGATTTAAGGTCAGATATAAGTTTGACCATAAGTGTTAGTGACATGATAGATTTATTTGCACTGATGTTAGAGGTCGTATGTCACCAAACCTTAACAAAAATCAAAGTCATCACTTGTATCAGGTAATTATGATTTAATTCTTGTTATCACAGATACACTCCTGGCAAATGGAAATCTATTATGACAGATGAACTCCTGGCAAGTGGAAAACTATTACAGATAAACTGGAACATGGAAATCTATTATGACAGATGAACTCCTGGCAAGTGGAAAACTATTACAGATAAACTGGAACATGGAAATCTATTATTACAGATAAACTCCTGGCAAGAGGATATTTATTATGACAGTTAAACTCAATGCAAGTGGAAATATCATGACAGATAAAAACACCTAGCAAGTGTAAATCTATTATGACAGTTAAACTACTGGCAAGTGGAAATCTATTATGACAGATAAACTACTGGCAAGTGGAAATCTATTGTGACATATAAACTCCTAGCAAGTGGAAATCTATTATGACAGATAAACTACTGGCAAGTGGAAATCTATTATAACATATAAACTCCTGGCAAGCGGAAATCTATTATGACAGAGAAACTACTGGCAAGTGGAAATCTGTTATAACATATAAACTCCTAGCAAGTGGAAATCTATTATGACAGATAAACTACTGGCAAGTGGAAATCTATTATAACATATAAACTCCTGGCAAGTGGAAATCTATTATGACAGATAAACTACTGGCAAGTGGAAATCTATTATGACAGATAAACTCCTGACATGTGGAAATATTATGACAGATAAACTCAATGCAAGTGGAAATCTATATTTCTCAACATAAATGGACAGAAATAAGCAGAATGCAGGCAACAATTACATACTACCCACTTTTAGTAGTCTGCATTAGTTACCACAAACACAGAAAATATATTCTGACTAAAGTGATTTTGACAACGAAATGCTGGCTCCTTTTGAGTCGGTATAACTTGGATATAAACCAATAAAAACAGACATTCTTTTCTGATATCAAAATTAAGGCACTATAATGGTTGATTTTTTTCCAACTTTCCAACAAAAGGAATTTCTTAAATATGATGCAAAAGCTGTTATCCTTGTTCACCTCATGATACCAAATTTTACCAGGTCACTGCAAGCATGACCATTATTATAAGCATAGTTCATACAACCATAACTATATATCATACTGTTTTTGTACTGTTGGATACCTTAGTGAGACTTCAAGTACAATGGGGCAAACTGCCTTATGTACTTTGGTTTTGTCCACGAAATTCAACTGTATGATATAATGTATTTATGTATTATATACACCTATTAGGAAATAATAAACTGGTTTACCACAAGATTTAAATGAGAACAAGTATTATTGAAATAAATTTTGCTGAAATTATTTTTGTTTGAATATACATATCATAAATATATGGTATGGCATGATGTTACATCATGACAGACCTGCTGGGATGCCATGTTACTTAGTAACAGACTCATCGGGTTCTGTGACTGCTTCTCAGCTTCCAAAAAAGTGAAAAATGTACTGGATCATCCCATGATCAGCATTTGCGTAGGAAGCCAGGCTGGGTATATAAAAATTACCAAGATGCATCCCCTCACCAAGTCAGATGATTCTAGGCAGGATAGTATGCATGTTGTTGTTGTGGGGCTTAATGCCATTTTTTAACACAAGATAGGCTGTACATGGCAGCTAGTAAAAATGGTACAGGAAGAACCCGGGAAAACCCTGGAAAGAACCACCAACCCATGAGAAGCTACTGACAAGCTTTCTCACATACCCACATTTTCTGAATCCGAGACTCGAACCCATGCAGACAGAGGTAAGATGGCAGTGATCTGTAATGGTGAGTATTTTAGACCACTCGGCCACTCGGGGCCCCTAGTATGTATGTAACATGCGAACTAATTAATTTGGTCATGAGCTTAATGCAAAAGTTTAACCAAATCCTGTAAATGAAAAAAAATATAAGTCACAATGAGGATTCTGTGTTGTAAGGGAGGTAACTGAGATGCATATTCTCATCGATTTCACATTTCTGGTATGAATACTGCCTTAGAAATGATCCTGAAACATAAGATCTGACCCAATTCAGTGAAGCATAAAATATGGGATATAATGACCTCACTCTACAGTGAGGGTGTAGTGGTCATCAAGATCCAGTCTCCTACTAAGTTTCATGATTCTAGGTAGAATAGTACATGCAAAAAACCTATGAGGTCATGAACTAAATGCAAAAAACATAACCTAAGCCAGTAAATATCAAATGTAGGTCCCAGTGACCTTTTTGCATGAGCACTGTACTAACACATATATACAGTTTTCAAGTTTAATGATCCCAGCATGGGCAGTTAAAACACAAATGTAACCAGTCAGTGATGCATTTAACATGGGTCACAGTGATCTACTTCTGTGATGAGTTTGATTGTATTTATCAATATTCACCACCTCACCAAGTTTTATAATTCCAGGAAAGAAAAAAAAAACATAACACACACACACACACACACACACACAGAAAATAATATGTGGTCATGAGATGAAACTTAAGTGAGTAAAATGTCAACTGTTGGTCACAATGACCTTCTTTTTTGTTGGTATGGATACTATACCAGTCCTATAGAAATGCATACTATCTTAAAGTTTGATGAATCAAACATAAATAGTATATGATATAAATTTAAAACACAAAACTGAACTGGTCAATGAAGCATTAAATATAGGTCACAATGACCTAATTCTGTGATGAGGGTGTAACACTGCATCCCCTCTCCAAGTTTTGATTCTGGGGGAAACTAATGTGTAATCTCACCAATTAACACCAAGTGTTAACTGGTGAGTGTACACATTAGTTTCCTCCAGAATCAAGTGCCTGTGATTTAGTACAATAAGCTCTTGAGAAATATACATGAAACACAAAATTCAACCAAAACCAGTGGAACATGAAAATGTTTCACTGTGATCTACTTTTGTGATGAGGATGCAGTACTTGTCAAGATGCATTCCCTCAACAACTTTCTTGTTTCCAGGTTTAAAATCAACAGTATGTATACAGGGTGCAAAAACTTTAACCCAAAATATTTTAATCAAGAATGTATCAAAGTTAGCATCCAACCTAGGGGCTTTGAAATCCAAACTGTTGCCTATGATCTCTCTCTCTCTCTCTCTCTCTCTATATATATATATATATATATATATATATATATATATATATATATATATATATATGAAAACTAATGCCAACACCAGGGGCAGCACTTTAGGGCCCATCTAACTAAAAATCCGATCAAGTTCTCTCATACCTTTATTAAGGTATGTAATTCTGTCATCTTCTATTCTTTGCGTTGTAGAAATAGGACTTTCTAGGAAATATTTGTAACCTGCTGGGTCCACCTCCCTGCAATACAAAGACAATGTTACATGTGAAATACCGTTTCCCGGTAGAAAAAATAAAAATCATGGGCTTGACTTGCATCATATACCTGCATTTAAATAGGTGTAAATTTCGAGGATATTCACCCCTGCTGCAATACAAAGACAATGTTACATGTGAAATACCATTTCCCGGTAGAAAAAAAAAAAATCATGGGCTTGACTCGTAAATATGTGTAAATTTCGAGGATATTCACCCCTGCTGGGGTGGAATTATTTCCTGTTTTGTAAAGTTGTTGACTCTAGTGTACGATGTTTTCTCAATTTTCTGTCATTGAATACCGGCGCCGTAACAAAAGAGCGCAAGACGAAATAGCGTCTACATAAGCGCGCCGACAAATGCGCGCAATGATAAACAACCCGACAAATACGCGCAAGACAAAAGCGCGCATTTATACAAAGATAAGGATGAGAAGTCAATAAAAAAGGTTAACTGAAAAGACAATACGCATAAGTAAATTGTACGGTCTTCTTTACAATTTAACTGTCTGAATCAACTAACTTTATCTTATAGTACATTAATTCTAAGCAATGCCAACTTCTCTGTCTTCTCAACCATTTAAGTTAATTGATCCACACAGTTAAATTGTAAAGACGAAAATGCTATCGATGAAGCAAAAGGATCATCTTCTGTATGATGGATACAGATTTCGTAAAGACAGAGTTCTGTACAGATTTCGTAAAGACAGAGTTCTGGCTGACGGAAGTACATCATCGGGATGTTCAAGGCATCAGCCACAATTAATAATTCCGGTTCAGTACCTGAATGTAGTCCCAGTCTATTTTTAGACCTTTTTTCCTGTCTCCGTTTGGTGGTGATACAAGAGTTAGATTTAGGCATTCTTGGTAAGGATTTAAAGGCAATTGTTTATTCTTTAGAATATGAGTTTATGGTGTGGTTGTCTGTGTGTATTTTGGCGACAGTGCACAGTGAGTAATAAGGCCTTGATGATGATCCGGAAGTGAAATCTGTGTTCCATTGCATGGTGTTTTGTTTACAATTCAGCCTCTCAAAAAAATGCAGGTCAACCCTTGACAAGAACTTCACCGTGAAGTCATCTTTGAAGGTATTTTAGATTAACATATGATTTGTATTGATTGTCACACAGTGGAAAGTTCAGTACTAAGAAACAAATGTAGAGAATATATAGTAAAATTAATTGTGTTCTATGGCCATCAGACAATCAGAGGCATCTAACTCAAGTACGTTCATCTTAATCGCCGTCTCCAGGCTTTTGGTCCCAACATGTGGAACAGTACCGTTAGAAGATTACTTGCGAGGAATAGTTCATAACATTAATATCTAACATTTCTACTTATGATTTATACATAAACCAGGCTATTTTTGCACAATATTCTCATTTTTTCAATATTTTTATAAGTCAGTAATAGGTTTGTTAACATTTCACAACAAGTGTGTATAGGGCGCCCGCCGTGTATAGAGTAATAAACATTCTAAGTAAATAAACCAACATTGTGTCAATTTGTTATGCCGATATTTTTTATTTTATTTTAGCAATTTATGTTTTATTTATTTAATGCATTATATTGTAAGAACATTTGTTGCCACTTTCTTAGGCACGTTTATGCTTATTTTTTTTTTTTTTTTTTTTTGGAGGGTACTCTCCCTGGTTGATCTTTTCAGACCATTTATGGAGGCCCTCCTGCCCTAATTGTATAGTTGCCTGGAGGTGTTGTGCTATATATTGTTTTATTGTACTTTAATTTTTTTTCTATTTCCTGGTTATTTGTACATCAATTTTTTTTTTTTTTTTTTTTTTTTTTTTTTTTTTTTTTTTTTTTTTTTTTTTTTTTTTTTTGTTGTTTTTTTTAATTTGTTTCGGTCAGTTCCATTTTTCCTCTTCCAGACATTCATTATCTTTCAGAAAATAAGTCTCCATCATTCGATGTTCCTCCTC
>JAECUM010021398.1:0-12460 GCA_016617855.1 Megalonaias nervosa | reverse complement strand
GTTGGACACAAGACTCCCGTTGTTGTTTCCGTTAGAGGAATATTTCAGAGACGGATTGGGAAGAAGGTAACCAATGCAACTGCTAAGTAAAATGGTCACAATTGTTTGTCTCCTTGTTGCAAACTCAAATTGGCAATGGCAGCACCGATGACACAATACACCACAAAGATCTGGCAGAAAAAGACAATTTGCGTTTTAGGCACACGTTCTCCACACCACACCCACATTGGTTGCTTTTGTAGATCTTGCAGAGAAGAACTGGGGGAAGGAGTGGTCACTGCAGTAGCTGAAGCTGTGTTGAAGGGCATGATGGTCACTTCTTTTTATAGTCGATGAGTTGCGAAGAGTCGATCCAAGAGTCAAAACTGGGAGAATATCCTTTCTAATGTACTTTGACTTCTTTGACACGTCTTTTTCCCACTTTACGAGTTCTTCGATCGAGAATACTTTCTATCTCGTACACATCGTCTTCTTTTTTTGGTCACACGTTGTAACTCGGGCAAGTAAAACGTTCCTTTTAACACTTCCCCGATCATGTCTTCCAATTTATAGACATGAGGATAACGGCCACGCACTCGTTCAGTGACACGAAACAATTCAGTGGTCCAGTTGGGTAAGTAACCTTTGTCGAAAGTGCATTGGGTTTTGCCAATGCGCACCCAATCTCCTGATGCCAACACTGGTAAAGAGTCCACATGGAATCGGCTCGTAAACGAAATCCCAGAAAGCAAGTCACTAAGACACACACTACACGTCGACCCCAATTCAACGGACACAGTTCTCGTAACAGACGATCGTAATCCTCTACCGTTTGAATAGTGTTATTGATTTCCTTCCACGGAATCTGTTGTATCACGAATGATAAAGGTCGTGGCATGGTAGTCCGTTTTTATACCCTCTTTGGTGTAAGGCAATAAGTGTACTTTTTTTGTTTTTTTGCTTGCCGCATGCACTAAAATAGTTTTATTTTAAACAACATAAAATATACAGAACGTCAGTTCCAAACGCAAATGATTATACATGGCGTGTTTGAACGGTTGCAATTGATCAACGACCGCGACAATTGTTTGTTGTGTTTCATCAACAAGCGCGTCGTGGCAGTCAATTACAGAATAATGCCATATTTGATAAAGCTGACGTAAGATGAATATTTGCAAGAATAAACTCGAGACAATATCCAGAACGAGCAAGTGAATGTAATTTTGCAGATTACTGTAATAAAGACATGACTAGACCGTATATGTACTTGATGGACGCAATACAAAAAAGAATCAGAATGTTAGAGATGGATCACAAATTTCTGTTGAAGAGTTTAGAACACTTTATCCTATCTTTAACTTTGACGTTAGTAAACAATTAGAACGTGAAATTGGATCAACTGCTGATATTGAAATTACTTGGACACTATTCGCTGCTCCAGCTGCAGCACTCTATGTGTACGCGTTAGTTGTCAGTGAGAGATTTATAACAATTGACTCAGTGCAAAGTTAAATGACAGTCCAAGTTTGAAAAACTTGGAGTTTATTCTAACAAATTTTATAATCAAATCAACAACAACAAAATATACTACAAAAGAAGTATACTTGACGCAAGGATAAATTAAAAAACTAGCAACTGCTGTTGCTAAACGACAGTCAGTTTCACTAAAAATTAATCCAACAACGACAACTGGCACTGCAACAAAACTGATGTTAACTAAAACACAAATAAACAAACTCGAAAAAGGTAAATAGTTTGTTTTAAATCTTAGTGCTGCTGCTCAAGTAAACCGCATGGCCACTGAAGGTGGATTTCTTGGACCCGCACTCGCAACAATAGCTAAAACAGTCATACCAAAAAGTTCTTCCTGTGCTTGGAACATTGGTAATAGCAGCAGCATCTGGTGCAATATCAGGAGAAACTAAAAAAAGCTTTTTCTGGTGATGGAATTAAAACACAATTGTCTAGCATTATAAAATAAAATGCCAAAAACAAAGCGAAAGACAACTACAAAGAAATAAAAACGACGACACGCAAATCAATGCAAGGTGGATTTATCGGACCACTGTTGGCGAGAATAGCGGTAAGTTTGCTGCCCAATCTACTAGGAATCGGCCTCGGATTAACACTTCCGGGAACCAGACTATAAAAGCATTAAGTAATTTTGATATACTTGACAAACTAAAAAAATAAAAAAATTTCATGGAGTTTATTCTAAAGATGAACTTGATACAGCACCAGCAGGGATCGTGTGTAATTAAGATTTTAATGATGTATCTGGCACGCATTGGGTTGCAGTTTACAATAAAGATTATTTTGACTCATTTAGCCTTCCACCAAGTGATGCAATAAAAAAAATATATTAGCAAAACATATTAAAAAAAATTACTCATCTAATCAAATTCAACCTGTTGGAACATCTGCATGCGGTTATTATTGTATAATGTTTATAAAGCAAATGTCCAGGAGCAAAAGCTCCGGAGGAGGTAAAAATAATTTTTTAAATTTTATTTTACAGTTTGACAAAGAACCATTTCACGCTAATGATACTATTGCAATTAATTTTGTCTAAACTCAAGTACAAATGTCAACATACTGTCTCAAATGTAAAACCAAAATTTAAGATGAAGACGAAACTATAGAAAAAACTAAAATTAACAGAATAATGTTAAAAAGGATCTGCACGATCTGTAGTAAAAAAAGAAGTGAAGTTCATAAAACATCATCTGGATCTGGAATAGATAAAGTACCGATAAACGATAAAGTTATTTTAGTTAATAACTAAAAATTGTACAATAGAGTAAAATAAAATGAAATGCAATGGCAATTGCAAATGTAATAGTGATAAAGATCTTTGTTTGGAACAAGACAAAATCGTTACTTACTGCCAGCACTGCGGCAAACGAGAAATAATTAGATCGGGAATAGATATACACAAATTAATTGGCAAATTACCGAAACCAAGCGCTGGTTGGACACTTCCAGGACATAAATATACTTGACCGTACAATCCACTTGATCAACAGTTTGATGAAAACTATAATCCGCTTCCTGGACAAGAACCTTACAATCAGGTTGACGCAATAGAAATGCGACATGATATTTATTATCGCGACAATGAGCAAGATAAACACGGTTGTGATAAAGTAATGTTAAACGAGCTACGTGACATGAAACCAAGTGGAATTAGAGAGCGTATTGATAGAAAGCTTGTGCAAGGACTAATTAGAACAAAATAAAAATTAGGACTGAGAAATTACAACACCAATGCAATCTCTCGCAACTGAACTGCATCGACCTTAAAAAAAAGTTCCGCTACGCAGGTCGTCGCAAACGCCGTTGATGATATATGGGCGATAGATCTAGCTGATATGTCAAGTTTATCAGAGTACAACAATGGCAAGCGATATATATTTAACGTTATTGATGTTTTCAGTACATAAGCTTTTAGTGTTCCAATTGCAGATAAAACTGTAGAACCAATAACTAATGCATTGAAGCAAATTATTGCTGAAACAGAAAGAAAACCGAATAAAATTTGGACAGATCATGGAGCAGAGTTTTTTAATGAAGAGTTTGAACAGTTTCTCGAGCAAAATATTATAAAGTATGTTACTGGAAACGAGAGCAAAAGCGTTATCGTTGAGCGATTTAATAGAACTTTAAACGAAAAAATTTACAAATATCTTACGACAAACAACATAAAAAATTATATTGACACCCATCAGCAAATTGCTGACAACTACAATAACACAAAACATGGAACGATTAAAATGTCACCGAATGATGCAATTAAAAATCCGATATTAGCAAACGAAAATATGTACTACAGACAAAATTTTAAAGTTGGTGATAAAGTTAGAGTTTCACTAACAAAAAAAAAAATATTTGAAAAAGGATTTACTCCAAACTGGAGTGAAGAAGTATTTGTTGTTGATAAAGTTCTATTGACGATTCCAGTAACATACTCACTGAAAGATCTAATAGGAGAGCCTCTGATCGGAAGTTTTTACGAGCAGGATCTTCAGTATACTGATCAAAATATATTTGTTATTGAAAAGGTTATTGCGAAAAAAGGTAATAAAAGTTTAGTTAAATGGAGAGGATACAGCGATAAATTTAATAGCTGGGTACCAACTAAGTCAATTATATCAACATCGAAATATAAATTTGCTCGTATTTCAACAGTACAGCCTTACATTTGACTGGCCTACACAACGATATCAAATTTAATTTTCTACCTTCACTAATGGCCCCTCTGTTTCACATCAAATTAGATATTTTAAGTAAAATAAAATGAAATTTAATATTGTTTTGTCTACCAATCAATACAATTATCATCTTCGCGTTAAGAAATGGTTTAATAAACTGCCAAAATAATTGTTGCTCAGTAACTGTAAAATTAAATTTTCATTTTTTTGGCAATGTGATATTTAACATCGTACTGACCAGTTGTTGGTCTGCTATAATTTTTTTTTTCTCAACCACTAACTACATCGTCGTCGATTTAATCGTTATTGTTATCAAATAAAATATCTTCGGAATAGCTGGGGGTTTTTTTCAGTGCAATCGTTGTTTGTGGCGGCTACTTCATAGTTGTTTAAAAAATCAGTATCGTCGTATATATCAGCAAGTCGATTCATCATGTCCATATTCTTTACTTTTTTTTATCTAATTTATTAAAATAGACACGAACGAAAAAGTCACAATTGTAAATAAAGCTGAGCTAGACGAGGCTGTTCGACAAATTTTTCTATCAGAAAATCCTAATGAAGATGCAGTTAATCTTACTTTGATCAGCAGCGGAAACGATAATATTCTGCTAACAGCAGCAGAAAAAAAAACAATTACACGACGAACACGTTTCATCGATTGTTTATGACAAAGACACAATAATGCTCTGGTGTCACAATTGTATTAGTAAAAAAGAAGATGTCGGAAATTTACAAGATTTTATGAAAAATAATTATTAAAGTGGATATAATCCAGTAATTACAGTAAAATACATTAAAGATGATGTAATTAACTGGTCGAATTGCTTAATCAATATATTTGAATGTGATTCTTTCGAATGTTAATTGTGATGATGTTGATTCATGTATTCCAGCTGCAACATCTTTTACACGAGCTGGGTTAATTTTAAAATGTCGAACAGCTTGATTTATTGAAGAAAATTAATTTTTTTCACTAGCCTACTATTTCCTCGTCTACTACTTTCTATTGGTATAACGAGATCTAAATTTTCTAGACGATTATCTGATCTTATTCTGTTGATGTGATCAATAACAAAACCACTTGAAATTCGACTATTAAAGACCTCAAACACAAAACGATGTGATGAATAATTTTGTAACAAGATAACCGGGTTGGATTTCGGATTTATAACAGAACACTTTTGACGGTGATACAAATACAATGTTTATTGATGGATGATTTAAATGAGAAAAGAATTATGATCAATACGTGTGTGTATAAGATTCAAATATTGGACAAATTAACATAATCCTCACGAACCTACTAATGCAACAAATATAAATACAAATAAATGACCTTACACAGTACAAGTACAAAGGTGAACGATTCACAGTATTTTACTCATAGTAAAATGTATTCACTCAGATAGTGAAAAATAAGGTACTTTACTCAAATAGTAAAATGAAGAAAACAAAGGGATAGATATCATACAAAATATCTTTACACTCCCAAAACACTGGGTACAACAAACCCCAAAATAAGCCCACGGTTAAAAGATTACATGCATGGAGTAACAAAAAATACTCCGTCAGCAGCACACTTGGCTACCAGTCACACTGGTCAGTCAAGCAATCAGCAGTATAGGTAGTCACCGACCACCATATAATTCCTTGGTCAATCAAGCAATCAGCTCCCACCAATTCGGTCAGCAACGCCCGATCACCTGCTACTCGACCAGCAACACTGTTCACTCAGCACAACGGCTGCTATGGTTCAGCTTTGAGCTGCTATGGTCAACTTCTATGGTTAGCTCTACAGCTGGTACCATGTCGACTACGATCATCATGGATCACTCTGATCAGCTGAAAATAAATCTAACACCGTGTACTATGTATGACACGGACATATTCGATAACACGTAATGACGTTGTATACGGTAAGCTATACAAATTACATTATCGGTACAACATTACAGAACAATAAACCGGTTCAAAAGTGAACCTGTGTCCGATAAGATTCCTATGGTACTAAACGTTTCTTAATAAAAAATGCAACTTATATATTGCTAATATAAATCTCTTGCTAAGTCACAAACAAGAATAGAAAATATTTGCATTATACTACGCAATGCCAAATCTACACTGAAAATATACAAAAATAAACGTGGTAGTACAATAGCTGTAACTTACAATATACGTAAGAAATAATATACATAAGAAATTAATAAATAACTTACATACCTCTACATCTACAGCTAAAAATGTGCAAATCCCTAAGTTTTATTGGTGTGGTTACTTTCAGATTGACATCATTTGAGTAACCCCCTTGTGACAAAAGTTAAAGTATTTTATGTGTTCATGATTTTTTCCATATGTGTGTGTTTCTTGTATTAGCTGAACTAAATTAATTCATATTTAATTTCTATTAAGTATAATTTTATAGTTTTAATAAATAGATATCTATTATACTGTTTCTGCTTTGCGCATAGGTTGTTTGAGATCTTAATTCACACTACGCTTTCGCGATCACGTGAACACTAGCTCAGATGCCACGAGTTTCTTGTCTAATACATGAATGACAATTTTGATCGTAAATATAATATTGAGTGGCTATAGTTAGGTTACTAATAATTTAATAATTTATTAAAGTAATACATGAATAATTGTTAGTTTAGTCAATTTAATCGTAATCAGTAAATTTTGAAAATTTAGCTATAATATTTATTGGTAAAGTTAAATTAATAATATTAAACTGTTTAATAAGTGTTTCTCGCATTCGTTTAAGTTGTTTAAACATTTCTTACGTAATATGAATCGTAAGTCCGTTTTCCATTGCGTTAAGTCATCTTTTAATTCATACAGTATGGCGAGTGTCCTTTCTCCCTGATCACAGGAAGGAGTCTCAATATCGCAGTTTTGTCGATCTGTCCTTTCTCCCTGCTTAACAGGAAGGAGTCTCATCATTGCATATTGAATTCCATTTCTTTTGTATTTCATTAATTTCTTTTAATATTCTTGCTCCATGACCTTAATTCAAAGTCCGTTTCGTTTCCGTTCGTTTGATTCTGTAATTCTTCCTCTGTTTATCTGACATTTTGGAACTAGGGGGCTCCTGTACTGAGTAAACTGTTTGCTGACAAGACGTTCCGTAATGTGAAGATATCGCCTTACGGTGAGGCATTTATACACAGACGATGCAGCCTACATCGTCTGTGCTTTGGAAGAATTTGGTTTTTCCTAGCGAAAGCACTTCGCACGTGCGGCATAGAATGAACCGAACTCACTGTTTCGAAATATTGTACAGTATACATAAATCACCCTCGGGTATCGCTGTACACAAAAAACGAAACCGAGTACATGTATTTAATTAAAAAAGGGATTAATACAATTACGTGACAAATTTACTCTGTCGGTTTTTCTGCCACGTACCGTTGCAATCAGATATCCTGCATTGCCTATGGAATCAACAGATTTCTTCGTTTTGATGTTACGTTTAATTCCACGATCATTAGCCTCGTATAAATCATTTTTTGGTTACGTTAACAGTTATAAATTCGACAATCATAGTGTACTAGCAAATTTTAACGCAACTAATTTGTTTCATCTATTGCACCCAACTGTGATGCGTGAACTTGCTATTCACGGAAGTATCAAGTTGATAGTACAGTACCATGTTATTCTCTCCAAGTTATTTGTTTTTGATGACTCAAATGAAAAGGATATTGCTGAACCATATTTAACGGCTAAATCACGTAGAATTTTAACTGGAACAAATCTTTATTTAGTCGCTGATGAAATACACCAAGAAATAAATAGAAAAATGGAAGAGTTTACTGCGTTTGGTCCTGGTTGGAAGTTTGAAATGTTAACTGAAGCTTTATTTCATACAATGAAATACAACGTACTATGTAGTAGTTCTTACGTCGATCTTCCGCCAAAGATAAAAACAAAAAATGCTGTATTAATGTAGAAAATTATAATAACAAATGTTTTCAGTGGGCAATTCTTTCTGCTAGACATCCACTGGATAAAAATACTGATCGAGTTGAAAAATACTTGCAGTATACATCTGAGAGAGAGAGAGAGAGAGAGAGAGAGAGAGAGAGAGAGAGAGAGAGAGAGAGAGAGGGAGAGAGAAGAGAGAGAGAGTGTGTGATTTGGATTTTTAACATAGTTTTAGAAATTTTTCAGTCATATCGCTACAATGTCCGCAGTGTGGCAGTTTATAGTTATGTCTAGCACTGGGGCATCATGCCGCAGACATGTAGCATGATGTCCCACCCAATCACATTATCCTGACACCAGTCCAACCAGTCCTAACGCTAACCTCTTAATGCTGAGCGCCAAGCGAGACAGCTGTTAGTACATTTTTGTAAGTCCTTGGTATGACTCGGCCAAGGATCGAACCCACGACCTCCCGCATCCGAGGCGGACGCTCTAACCACAAGGTCACCGGAGCGGTCTGAGTTAGATTTTAGCGGAATAAATTTTCCAGTGGCAGAAAATCAAATACCAAAGTTTGAAAAGAAAATAATGTTTCTGTTAATATATTTGGACTTGACGAAAAAGAAAATATTTATCCGAGATGTATTTCAGCGGCTGCTAATGAGTCAACAATAAACTTATTGTTTTACAAAAACCATTACGTTTCGATATAAAAACTTTAACGGACTAATTGGTGGACAATATAAAAAAGATTAAAAAAATATTTGTGTTATGGTCGTTTGCAAGGATTTAGTGAGGATAAAAATAAACCAGGTCAACTTGATAGACGATTACAGGAGCATCTAAAATATTGTGTTAATGTGCAGCGGATAACAATGCCGAGCGAAAGAAAAAAAAATAAATAAAATTTAAAAACTACAATCATAAGCTAAAGATTCCTTTTGTTATTTATGCTGATTTCGAGTGTTTACTTGTCCCAGTAGCTGGAGCAGAAAATAATCCTAATCAATCAAGTATAAGGCAAATACAATAACATGTTCTTGCGGAGTTGCTTAAAAAGTAGTTTGTTGTGTCAACGATAGTTTGTCAACTCCAATAGAATTTTATCGTTGTGAAAATAGTGACTTTGAAAGTCCCGCTGGTTGGTTATTAAATAATCTGATAGATGATGTTAAATAAAGTTTAAAATAAACTATCTAAGACAGCTCCGATGGCAAGGTTGACGTCAAAACAGAAAATTGATTTCGATGAGGCAGTTAATTGTCAAATTTGTGAAAAATCATTTTCTGAACAAAGTTCTGGAGGTAAAGTGCATGATCATTGTCATTTAACTGGACAATATCGTGGAGCAGCACATGATAATTGTAATTTAAAATTTCGTGCGTCAGATTTTATTCCAGTTGTTTTACACAATTTCAGAGGATATGACAGTCATATAACAGTAGAAGCATTTGGTAATGATGAAATTAAATCTAAACTAAAACTCAATAACGTGATAAAGTGCATACCAAACATTTTTGAAAAGTATATGTCGGTTACGCTAGGTAAATGACGCTTTATCGACAGTCTTCAGTTTATGACAGCGTCGTTAGATGAGCTAGTAAAAGGTTGTAGTAATTTTAATAATCTACGAAGGTGTTTTGGTAATATATTTAATCTACTAACGAAAAAAAAGGTATTTTTCCATACGAGTATCTTGATGATTGGAGTAGATTCGATGAAACTTCTCTGATTGACAAAACTAAATTTTATTCGCAACTAAAAAATGAGAATATTAGAGGCGATGAATACAATTATGCAAAAGAAATTTGGAATATATTTGACTGTAAAACATTTAGTGATTTTCATGATCTGTATATAAAAACTACTGTGTTATTAATTACGGATGTATTTGAAAGTTTTCATCAGGTACGTTATGAAAATTACGGAGTAGATCCTTGTTGATATTATTCTGCGCCTGGACTATCGTGGGACGCTTTGTTAAAAACAAGTAAAATCGAGTTGTACCTGTTAACTGATGTTGACATGTTAAATCTTATTGAGCGCGGTATTCGCGGCGGTATTAGTGTTATACCATAAAAAATACGCACGCGCTAGCAATAACTATTTGAAAAACTGATAAAATTCTTCCGTCTAGTTATATTATTTATCTTCACTCAAATAATTTATATGGTTATGCTATGTCAAAGCCAATGCCATACAGAGGATTTCATTGGATAACACCAGATCAATTTCTTAAAGAAACTGAAAAAAATTTACCCGAAGACGTTAGTTATTTTGTTGAAGTTGATCTTAATTATACTAGTTCGTTGCATGATCTACATGACGATTAACCATTTTGTGCAGACTCTATGATGATTGATTATAGTTTGTTATCGCCTGAACAAAGAGCAATGACAACAGCAACTGGCTCAATTGTAAAAAAGCTAGTTCCAAATTTGTTAAATGAACAAAATTATGTGTTGCATTATAAAAATTTAAAACAAGTAGTAGATGCTCGTCTTGGTTTGAGAAAAGTTCATAGCGTATTAAAATTTAATCAATCGCGGTGGATGGCAGATTATATTGACTTAAATACTAAACGTCGTGCTATTGCTAAAACAGACCTTGAGAAAACCTCTTCAAGCTGATGAACAGCTCCTTATTTGGCATGACGATAGAGAATATTAGAAAGCTCGTCAATATCGAAATTGTAAATGATGTAAACCGTAGAAATAAACTTGTAAATGATGACGATTTTCTTAGTATGAAAATATTTAATGAAAATCTTTTTGCAATACATCGACGAAAAACAAACTTAAAGTTAAATAAACCAATTTACGTTGGAGCAGCTGTACTTGATCCTTCAAAATAGTTAATGTACGATTTTCACTATTATTTCGTTAAAAAGCAGTGGCCAAAATCAGAGTTATTGTTTACTGATACTGATTCGCTTGTATATGAGATAAAATGTGAGGATGTTTATGAGGATATTTACAATAATAAAGATTTATTTGATTTATCTGATTATCCACGTGATAGTGGGTTTCACGATAACACAAATAAAAAAGTTATTGGTAAAATGAAAGATGAGTTTATGTTTACTCCAGCAAAAGAATTTATTGGACTCCGCAGTAAAATGTATGCTGTAATTCTCGATGACAACAAACTAACTAAAAAAGCAAAAGGTATCCCGCGAGGATATGTGAAAATGTGTATGAAATTTTATGATTTTAAAGCTGCGTTAGATGGTAATGTTAGTTTTGTTAGAACAAATGTTTATAGGCCAAATCATCACAAACTTGAAACCGATGTCATTATAAAACGTGGACTAAGTAATTTTGATGATAAACGATATTATAAAGATGGAACTAATACGCTGGCATTTGGTCATTATATGACATATGGTGGTTATGATATACTTGATATCATTAATTAATTTTGTCTAAACCTTAAAAATAATGTTCAAAAATTTAATAGTATCAGATGGAAGCAGCAGCAAAATTAAAAAATTAACAATTGACGGTCAACCGTTAGCAGTTGAAATTAATGATGAAATTTCAGGTATTTGTTTTAGTAAATTTGATAAACTAAAACTTTCGATTATTAAATCAGATGATAGTAAATATTTTAATTATCTTGAGCAGCTGAGTGATGAGCTTATGTCGCGATATGAAACTTTCATGATCCAATCAGTCAACAAAAATATACTAAACTTAATATTGATCTAGCTCGGTCAAAGGTTATGATTAAAGGCAGTAAGTATCCAATCGGTAAATCAGCAATGAAAGAGTTATTTGAGTGTAATAGAAAAGTAAGTGGAAAAATATAATTTTGTTTATATTATCGTGATAATAAAATATTTCTAATATCTATAGTTGATACTTTAACAGTTGGTGAAGAGGTACTTTAAACAATAAAAATAAAATTTTCTGCTATTGTATCAGTAGCAATAAAAAAAACTATAGTTTCTATATCATGACCATTTTTTCATCATCAAAATTTTGAAATAGAAGCCTTTTCAGCGCTCAAATACAAGAATTTGATGGTCTAAAAGTTGATGGGGGTGGGGGATGAGGGTTCTTGAGCCAGAAATCTGGTTTTCTATTACGACTCTTGCCCCACTCTCAGATTTCACATCTAAACGTTTTTCGAACTATATCCCTACAACGTAATATCTGACCATTACATGTTTGTCCCCGCTGCCCGAAAATAATTCTGCAGGCGCCCCTGCTCTATTTATATAATATGTGGGTATACTGGGTATACGTGTTACAAACATTCTACACATTTCTCAAACATGGTTAACACACACACACACACACACACACACACACACACACACACACACACACACACACACA
>JAECUM010021397.1:0-40042 GCA_016617855.1 Megalonaias nervosa | reverse complement strand
TATAGCTTGCCAAACATCCAATATCATGGTTGGAATTTTTAATGTTCATAGCTGTGCTACAAATAACCAAAACTGGATATCTGAGAGAAAAAAAAATCAAGAAAAATTGCTCAGATTTACTTGCATTTTCTTACAATAGTGGTAGTGAATGAAAGTCCTGTGTGTGGTATACATTACTGAGAAAAGCATGTACTATGCAACTGTTTAATGATTAATAGGCATGTGTGGTAGACATTACAGAGAAAAGCATGCACTATGCAACAGTTTAATGATTAATTAGCATGTGTGGTTGACATTGCAGAGAAAAGCATGCAATATGCAACTGTTTAGTGATTCAAAGGCATGCATGGTAGACATTAAGCCTACTGAGAAAAGCATGCACTATGCAACTGATCAATGATTCAAAGGCATGTGTGGTATACATTACTGAGAAACGCATGCACTATGCAACTGTTTAATGATTCAAAGGCATGTGTGGTATACATTACTGAGAAAAGCATGCAATATGCAACTGTTTAATGATTCAAAGGCATGCATGGTAGACATTAGGCCTACTGAGAAAAGCATGCAATATGCAACTGTTTCATGATTCAAAGTCCTGTGTGTGGTATACATTACTGAGAAAAGCATGCAATATGCAACTGTTTCATGATTCATAGGCATGTGTGGTAGACATTACTAAGAAAAGCTCGCACTATGCAACTGTTTAATGATTCATAGGCATGTGTGGTAGACATTACTAAGAAAAGCTCGCACTATGCAACTGTTTAATGATTCAAAGGTATGAGTGTGGTATACATTACTAAGAAAAGCATGCACTATGCAACCGTTTAATATTTCAAAGGCATGAGTGTGGTATACATTACTAAGAAAAAGCATGCACTATGCAACTGTTTAGGTCACTGATTCGTATTTAATCGTAGCATGTGAATAAAGACAAAATATTGACTACTACTTATATACAGACAGACGTGGAGGAGGAGGCACCCATACTGAAAAATTATCCGTTTGAAATAAAGTCAGGCCAAAACATTGCCAAGCGTTCAAGAGTAACACTTACACTATACTATACGTTGTTCGCAGGGCTACTACACCACAACAGCAGCTTATATTTATTTATTGCTACATCTACCTCTTACACAGAACTAAGCCTTCACCTGACTCACCTTCGTAGCTTTCACATCAAAGACAAGACGCTGGCACAACCCTATTTACTGCTAAATAACGAATACTATTTCGATAGAACGAAATAGCATTTCGAAATAACGAAATACTATTCGATATAACGAAATACTATTTCGTTTAAACGAAATACTATTTCGAAATAACGAAATGCTATTTCGATATAACGAAATAGCATTTCAAAATAACGAAATACTATTTCGAAATAACGAAATACTATTTCGTTTAAACGAAACAGCATTTCGAAATAACGAAATACTATTTCGATATAACGAAATACTATTTCGATATAACGAAATAGCATTTCGAAATAACGAAATACTATTTCGATATAACGAAATACTATTTCGTTTAAACGAAATACTATTTGGAAATAACGAAATACTATTTCGATATAACGAAATAACATTTCGAAATAAGGAAATAATATTTCGATATAACGAAATACTCTTTTCTTTTCTTACTTTTGTACGAGCCTACACGTAACAAAAGAAAACTGGGGTCTCGTCCTTGGGAAATATGAATTCTGGATAAAATATTTCAGAAAATTGTTTTTTGAAATTTAAATTCCCCTAGTTTTCAGAATTTTTTAAATCCCAAGAAATATTTCATATTTGATTAGAAATTTTTAGTAGAATCAAATGGCTTTTTTTCACAATGTCATCAAAAGTGGATACTTTTCTTTCTAGTCCTACTCAGGAGCAGTTGGGTAGTTTCAAAAAGATGGATAGCTTGAACTTGCCAGAAAATATAATCTTTCTGAGGAAACGTCTTCCTTAACGAAGCAAGAATTAAAAACATTTTGATCCAGTATTTGATAGAAAAGAATGTTTTCGATAAAAGTGTTTCGAGTTCGATCAGTAAGTCTGTACCAGACTCTGACATAAAAGTAGAGGAATTGAAATTAAAACACAAGATGGAATTAGAGTTAGGGAAGCTTGAACTTCAGAAAGAAACAGAACAAATGCTATTGGAAAAAGAGGAGAGAGAGAAACAAATGCAGTTACAATTTGAGAAAGAGGAGAGAGAGAGAAAGAGAGAGAGGGGGACAGGAAAGAGAGAAAGATAAACAAATGCAGTTACAATTTGAGAAAGAGGAGAGAGAGAGAGAGAGAGAGAGAGAGAGAGAGAGAGAGAGAGAGAGAAACAAATGCAGTTACAATATGCGAAAGAGGAGAGAGAGACAGGAGAGAGAAAGAGAGACAGATGTAATTACAAAGAGAGAAGGATGAAAGGGAATTTCAAATTACAATCTAAGAATGGAGCTGGCAAGTGAAAAGCACGTTCCCACTTCACATACGAATTCAAGTTTTGATATTACAAAGAACTTTAGGCTAGTAACTCCATTTAGTGAAAAAGAAGTAGACAAATATTTTCCTCGTTTTGAAAAAGTCGCTGAAAATTTGAAATGGCCAAGGGAGCATTGGACTCAGTTACTACAGTGTGTACTTATTGGTAAAGCTAGTGATATTTACCATTCAATGTCAGTTCATCAAAGTTCTGACTATGATTTGGTTCAGGAATGCATCTTAATCGGTTATGCGTTAATTGTTCTGAGGCTTATCGACAAAAATTTAGGAACTATAGAAAAGAAGCTGGACAAACTTATGTGGAATTTGCAGGAGAAAATGAACAGTTATTTGAGAGAAGATGCTTAGCCAAGAAAGTTGAACATGATTATAAAAATATCAAACAACTTGTATTACTTGAAGAGTTCAACAACTGTTGTCCATAGTGACATTAAGACCTATCTTGAAGAGCATAAGATCGAAGCCTTGGAAAATGCTGCTCTTGCCTGATGAGTATTTCTTAACTCATAAAGTTCTTGATGCAAGCAAGTCTTTCACTCGGCAGTCTACTGATAAAAAGATATTTCAGCCTAACACGACTCATTCTAAAACTCAATCTGGCACAACTTTTAAAAGTCAAGCTTCTGATAAGCTTTATTCAAAATCCTTGTCTATTCCTATGTGTACCTATTGTAAGAAGAAAGGACACGTTATTTTTGATTGCTTAAAAATAAAATATAGGCATCAGAATCAAGATAGACCTAATGCTCTTATTTCAAAGAGGTCACGGTCACAGTCACGCATTGAAAGCAATACATTTGTTGGGTCTAATTACCCCAGTCTGATTTTATTATGGAGAATTATGAACCATTCATGTCGAAGGGTTCTATATCACTCTTGGGTGATTTGGACAATCCTATCCCTATTAAAATTTTGAGGGATACAGGAGCTTCTCAGAGTCTTTAATTATCAGGTACTTTGCCTTTTTCTGAGAAGACTTCTCCTAATGAGAGTGTTCTCATTTCAGGAATAGAGTGCAGCATTGTTAATGTTTCTCTCCATTGTGTAAATTTGTCATCAGACTTAGTTTCAGGACCTGTGACAATCGGAGTAGTGTCTTCTTTACCCGTTGAGGGCATTCGTTTGTTACTAGGCAACGACCTAGCTGGAGACAAGGTTGTGGTTGATACACTTGTAACTGAAAAACCTTTTTTGGATCAGAAAGTTCATCCTGTTGAAAAAGGATTCCCTGATTTATACCCAGCTTGTGCAGTTAATAGAACTATGGCAAAGAAAGCTCTTGAGAATGATTTCGATAAGGAAAATATTCCTTTAGCTGACACGTGTATTGATCAGGCTTTTGATGAGGTCACTTTCACTCCTTGTTTGGATCAATCAAAAGGTATTAATCACAGTGATCCTCTTTTAACTACTCATTCTCTTTTCTCTAATCAGGGTGACAAACAACAATCACTTATCGTCGAACAGGAAAAAGATCCTGAGATCTCCTGTTTGTTTCAGAGGGCCATTAGTGAAACTGAAGCCACTGAAGTACCTGTCTGTTATTTCATTAAAAATGGAATTCTTATTAGAAAATGGAGATCTCCTGATGTATGAGTGGAAAGTGAACTATCAGATTGTAGTTCCAAAATCTTACAGACAGGAAATACATAGTTTGGCCCATGAAACTCTTCTGGCTGGTCATTTAGGGATTAATAAGACTTATCACAAGATCTTGACTCACTTTAATTGGCCAAAAATCAAAGGTGATGCTTGTAAATACTGTAGATCTTGTCATACTTGTCAAACGGTAGGAAAACCCAATCAGAAGATACCTAATGCTCATCTGCAACCTATTCCTGCATTTGACGAACCATTTAGCAGAATTATGGTAGATTGTGTTGGTCCCTTACCTAAGACCAATTCAGGCAAACAATATTTGTTGACCATTATGTGTGCGTCAACAAGATTCCCAGAGGCAATTCCTTTGAGGGATATTAAACCAAAACTATTGTGAAAGCTTTGATAAAGTTTTTTACTCAATGTGGCCTTTCCAAATCTGTCCAATTGGATCAAGGGTCAAATTTTATTTCTGGAATTTTCTAGCAAGTTATGTATGATTTAGGCATTCAACAATTCAAATATTTTGCCTATCACCCTGAGAGCCAAAGGGCTTTAGAAAGATTTCATCAGACTTTGAAAAATATTATTCGATCGTATTGCTTTGATACGGGTAAAGATTGGGATGAAGGCATTCATTTACTATTGATTGCTGTTAGGGAGACAGTTCAAGAATCTTTAGCATTCAGTTCCTTTGAACTAGTTTTCGGACACACTGTGCGTGGACCATTCAAATTGTTGAAAGAGAAACTTCTTTCTAATGAAGATACTGAACTTAATCTTCTTGATTATGTTTTAATTTTAAGTACAAGTTGTCAAAGGCTTGTGAGGTCGCAAGAGCGAATCTGCACTCTACTCAATTAAAAATGAAATTAAGGTATGATAAAAACTCAAAGGAAAGGAGTTTTCAGCCTGGTGATAGAGTTCTAGCTCTCTTGCTCATTCCACAAAATCCCCTTCAAGCCAAGTATTATGGTCCGTACACGGTTGAAAAGAAAGTAAATGATTTAAATTACATCATAAATACAACTGGGAGGCGAAAACAAAGGCAACTTTGCCACATTAACATGTTAAAGAAGTATCTTGAAAGAGATAGCCAAATAAATCATGCAATTAAATTACTTGTACCTGTCCCACAAACTGAGGATTTAAGTGAAGGAATTCAATCTGACACTATTGATTTTGGAGCGTCAAATCTTCGGAATTCGGAAATTATGAATAATCTGGACCAGAAATTTTACATTTCCAACAACAGGAAAAGAATGAACTTAAACAGCTGTTATTTGAATATGAGCATTTGTTTCCAGATGTTCCTACGAGGACAAACAAAATTTTTCATGATGTTGAAATTGTGAATTTTAAACCATTGAAACAACACCCATACAGGATGAACCCTCTCAAACAGGAATACTTGAAAAAGGAAATTCAATATTTACTGGAAAATGATTTTATAGAGCCCAGTAAAAGTGATTGGAGTTCACCATGTATACTTGTTCCGAAACCAGATAAAACTTTCTGTATGTGCACTGATTATAGGAAGGTGAACATTGTGACAAAAACAGATTCATTTCCATTACCGAGAATCGATGACTGTATTGATAAAATTGGAAATGCCAAGTACGTCACCAAATTTGACCTTCTGAAAGGAATTTGGCAAATTCCACTAAAGGAAAGAGCTAAGGAAATTTCGGCATTTGTGACTCCAGATGGACTCTATCAATATAAAGTAATGCCGTTCGGAATGAAGGGTTCTCCAAGTACCTTTGAACGTTTGATGAATATGATTACCTCTGGTCTAGATAATTGTGATGCTTACATCGATGATATCATCATCTACAACAACACCTGGAAAAAACATCTAGCAACAATTCGGAAATTCTTTGACAGACTCACTGATGCCAGTTTGACAATCAATTTATCGAAGAGTGAGTTCTGCCGTGCTTGTGTAACATTTCTAGGACATATCGTGAGACATGGACAAGTTAACCTATAGATGCTAAGGTAAAGGCTATTTCTGATTTCCTTGTGCCTGTCAGTAAAAAGCAACTGATGCGATTTTTAGGTATGTCTGGATATTATCGGAAATTTTGTTCCAATTTTTCTAATATTGCTGAACCGCTGACAAACTTGTTGAGCAAGAAAAACAAGTTTCTTTGGACTGAAAAATATTAGGAATATAATCTTGACATCAGGTACATCAAGGGAAAAGATAATTTAATTGCAGATGCACTTTCCCGTGTAGAGAAATATTATTTCATGTAAACTTTGTATAATTCATAAGAGTTCTTCTTATGCATTTTTTTTACCTCATGTATAATTTATATATGGTAAATAAAAGCTTTATTATATAAATCTTTCTTTTTCTTTATGGAGGGAGGTGTTACGTATATGTAATTAAATTACTTGTGTGTTAGTTTTAAATTCTTTTTTTATTTTATTTTTATTTTCATTACACGTTATTGTAATAACTTTATTCACTGGATTTGAAGTTTTGTGGAAAATTCAGTTTTCTGTTTTGACCTGATATTAGTTGGGTTTAATACTCATATCTCAGTGAATTTTAGTCAGTTGTAAATAATACCTTGAGGCTGAAAGGTATTCCTGTTGTTGTCATTTGAATTGAGTCTTTTTTTAGTCAAAATAATTTATTCACCCTGGAAAATACTCTTCTTCATCGAAATTCTTGGACAAAGACGTTTACTAAATTATTCGGAATTCTAAACCCGGAATTATATTCTTGGTGGCTCAACAAGGAACTGTTGACACATCAGCAAAAACTGGTTATAATGGACGTCATCGCCATCCATCTTGGAGCTTCATCAAGATTCGAACTTGGATTCAATTAGAACTTTTTAGTGATAGGACTTATATTTTTAAGTTCTAGAATTAATTTTGGATTATATTCACAAACCGTAAGTCCTTTTTCATTTTTTTTTCCTTGTTTTCTAGGGAAATAAATTATTTTGTTAAATTTAAAAAGCTTGTTGACTTCACTCTTTTCTTTTGTTACTTTGGTACGAGCCTACACGTAACAATTGATATTATCTTAGTACTAGGAGGTACATTCAACACCGGCTTACTCGTAATATCCTTAGAAATGAGAAGTCTTTTCACCACAATGCATTGAATCAAAACAATAACTGTGGTCATCCTTAAATACGTTCCGCTGATATTATAGAAAATAATATAAAAACAGAACAACAAAAATGAAGAAAGAAAACGAACTGCAAGATGGAGATATTATGTTATAATCGTCTAATAAGACTAGTAGTAGAAGAATACTATCTGGAATTTTCATTGCATATTTTAAGTAATATTGTCTGTTGATTTTTGATATTTCAACTCTCATATTTTTTCCTTGAATATGTTTTCCTTCTATCAAGCCTCGATGACTCGGCTCAAATGACCTAGAGGCTATTGCTATGACTGAATTTGTTTAGGAAATTGTATTTTAAAAAATTGTATTCTCATAATTTAAATCTGTATTATCTTATTAAAGGTTGTCACTCTTAAGTAAGAATTGCGAAATCTTTTTCCATTGCTCAAGTGCATCATAAATTTCTTCCTATATTTCTAAGTCAGCGAATTTAGTATTCAGTAACATTAATACGATGATTGCTAGATCAGCAAAATTCCTTTCTGCTGACATTATCAGTTTAGTAGATATACATAATGGAAAGTGCTATTACAGAAAATTCTTTTCTGTATTAACGCGTATCAGGAATGTTGCGAACTCTGAAGTCAGACTGCGACATGGTGTCTGTTTGATTTGGTTATCGTTATCTAGGAAATGATCGACCACGGTGTTATTTTACTCGGATTGAGTAAACAATAAAATAAAATATGAACAATTAATGGATCGAATAATAGAGATCTCAGCAGAGATATAGAATAGAGTAACACGAGTCCCCGTATGTAAAATATAACAATGTAATAAATTACATAAACAAAGCTGACATGTGAATGATTCGCTTTATCTCAGAAATAGAGTTACAAAATTATGCGAAATTCATTTATCCGTTCTGTTACTGATAAAACAAATTTCATCAGCACTGAACGTCAGATCGAATACAGATTGAAGGCATGACAGCATCACCTGGTTCTTCGCATTTTTTAGTGCTGGTGATTGGTCGACGTTCGTGTCATCCCTTCTCACCCTCTCTTGTATTAGCATCTTCCGGTCATCAAATCTTAGTTCAGACTGAATGCGCTCTCTTTCCCTTTGTGCGGTCAGGTGTGGAACTACTGTTTTCCTTCAAATGAAAATAATTTATCCAACCCATATACATGTCAGGATTTCCTTCTCCTGTGATCAACAAATATTCCCACTCTTTTTGGTCAGATATCGTCTATCGAAATTCATCATAACTAGCTAATATCATTCTCCTAATACACAAACATCTACTATCATCAACAAATGCGTTGTTAGCGGCTACCACATTTTTAAGTGAATGTCATGACTTAATTAGCACTTTCTGATTCTGTTTTTGTCCCGCTGGGCTATAAATTTACCAGCTGATCTATTAATCGGCACACGTTCTACAACAGCGATTTATTTGCAAAGAATTCACAACTTAATTATATATGAATTAATGGAATTAAGTCATCGTCATAACTACGTTACTTTGCTGATTTGCGATTCATTGACATATGTTTCCAGATACAGGAAAATCAATCATCAGCATAAATGATAGAAATCATTTAAGGCAGATAATTTACATATTCACACAGTTTGCGTCGGAAGAAATGCACGGAATTTTACTAAAGGAGTTCCTTTACATAAAAAACAAACAAATCTGAACTCGTTCATATAACGAAATATTGTATGACTTTCTTGCAACATGAATCATAAAACATGCGCTTATGATTTCTAAACTCAAGGAAAAATGATTTATAAATTTTTAAAAGGATTACTACTTTACCCGCCAAAAATCTTTATCACCCCAAACGAAGTCAGAATACTTCCCTATAATCAGCCTTTATTAATAACTATTCTGGCAAATATCATTTCATAACACCTGTTTCAAATGGACCACAACTTTCTAAAAATCCTCCCTGTTTTGTCTCCATTCTTGTTACTTTACCACTACCTCTCGTTACCATTACACTCCCCTCCGGCTTGAACCTTTAAACAAGCAAGCCCCAAATAAAACTCAATTAACGCCCCAATCAGAATAGATTAATTATTACAAGCTGCCGATCTATAGCGATACTGTAGCCAATATATCAAACTTAATGATCATATGTGTCATACTGACCACTAAACAAAGCACGTCAACATTATACTACAGATTTTTCTACAAAAGTGTGCTCCATTACACAGACAGAAATTAAAATGCACAGGCAGGCGATTATATTTGAAAAACGAAGATATTATATTACAGTTCGTAAATTTTCGTAAAACTCTGGAAGTCGAACTTTGTATTTTTTCTAACGCAGAAGCATAGGTTATGCTCATCACAGGAGGCGACGACCTTATATGGAAGCGAGTCATAATTCTCTGCTGTTACACATAAACAAGACTAGTTCTGTCAGACTTCATTTAAAATTCCTCGTTCCTTACAGGTAAGAGTAGTTACGTACTACATTTTAAAGATTTTCTTTTAGAGACACAGGCGAATAATGTGAATGTTTTAATATATTAGGTTTGGTTATTTTGGAAACAATTTAATTCTATATCGAAGCATCTGGAATATATTTGTATTCTTTTCATTATATACTTTTCATGATAAAATTTACCATGTATTGGAAAGATAAATATATAAAGAATTTATATGTATTTGTAACCGAAGTGTTGAATTATTGTAAAGTCAATTTCGCTACCAACTGCATCTCAGTAATGATTAATTTAGAAATAAAATACCTTTGAAGTTAAAGAACATAATATTTTGCTATTTAAAGTCAAACATTTAATATTTTGCAATTACTACAAACAACTTTGGGTGTCAGCCAGAAATTGTGAAATACTTTTGTTCATCGTTAACTCACTGGATATTTAATCATCTACATTATATTCTAAAAGACCGTAATTCCAGAACTGTATGAAGTTAGTAAGTTAGTACGTTTGAGAGAATATGGTCATTTTATACATAATTTAAATCTAGAATGTAACACTTTATGAATATCTATTTCTATGTCGGAATGTAATTTTCTAAATGAAGTATTATGTATTTTAATAAGGTTCTGTCAGACTTTCATGATGAGAGTTTGCCTTCCTTTACAGCTCGAACCCAGTACCTCTCTCTGCATTTCCAACGATGTGAAACAACACCGTCATCGCAAGGAGTGATACTTCCAAAGGAGGCTAGAACTCTGTCATCTTGCGGATCTGAGAGCACCCGCCAATAAATTGGGCACGATGAAGAGAACTTTTACCATAAACCATCATCCCATAATAATATGTTTAAGCTACCAGTCAAAACGTTCTTAACAAGAACAAGGAGAAATCTATCTTTTTATAACACTAGCTTATTAATCCAGCCCGTCACATCTTAGTCGGTTTCAACATATTCACAAAACCTGAGTCATACAACGTAGTATTTACGATTGTGTAGAGATCCAATACCAACGAAAAACACAATTAGATTGATACTAAGGTCAAAAAGCATACCCATGTACAGAGTTTTGAAAACCAGTATCTCAAACTCTCAAAGTTTCGATATCAGCTATGTCGAAGGCCTCAATGTTGCATACAAATTCCTGACCTGTTTTGAAACGTAGATTGTTGTCGTGTTCCTACATTTCCACCACCTAATATCCTTGAATTTGAAGATTCTGGCATGTCTGGCAATTTATTTCCTACAAATATTCCATGTCAATGGATTATTTAGTTCCCTGCGAGGAAACCATATTGGTCATCCATGAGATAAACATCCTTGAAATTAGTACACGATCTGTGGTATTTACAAATCACTACCATCTGTGGAACAAGTACGAAATGTCTTTTCTCCGCCGTTTCTGCGTTGATGTATCCACTTGTCTTGAGTCTGGGACAAGTGATATAACCAACTCAAAGCCTTGGCTGAATATTGACGGCAGACAGATTAATGCGAATGAGGTGGTATACTTGCTAGTTTGTTCTTCGTCATAAACTTCTTGAGGAATGTTAGTCTACAAGCTTTGGCAGTGGTAGAAGTTTTTTTTTTTTTTCTTTGATGAATCAATACCTCTGGGATCAAGAAATAACTGTTGAAATTTACCACAACAACGTAGTAAAATGTCCAAATTGGATCATCAGTATTTTACACTTCCTTTTGAAAATTAGAAGGGCATGAAGAGTGGGCTTGGTGTCAAGTGTAGAAAGCATCTTGTTGTTCTGTTTGCATAATACAGGAGTTACGAAAATCCGAGGGCACGATGTGTTGATTTTCTTCATTTTTGAATAAGAGTGGAAAATATAATTTAGCCAGTTTCTGTCAGTCCAAACGTTTAAGGCATTTTACTCATACACATAGACAAATTACTCATGGAAGTTTTTAATTGCACGTTCCCACTTTCACTTAAATGAATTTCACTCCTTTCACAGTCACCTGTGGAAATTCAGTTCCTTGTTCGGAAACTTTTTTTCCAAAGAAACTGACTACCGTATCCCAAGAAATTGTGAGCAATCAATGTAGCATATCGATAATAGTTGTCGTAACTATTCACCTCCTCTTCTTCCCGATGTCATCCGTATGGTCTAAAACCCAAGGAGAATTCTCAAAGACAAAAATATGAAAGATACGCGATGATCTGGATTGTTTTTCTTATAATGGTGATCCAACAATTCCTAGCTTTTTGTTATGTCTCCGAATGTAACATTGATTATATAGCTCGAGTTGACCACATACGACAGGGTTTTTTGCTTGGACAAATGTGTGGCTTTCTGCTATTAGCGCTAACATGGTGGCTACTTGTTGGACGCTGTAAGTAATTTACAAGCATGTTTCTGTTTTTGCAAGGGTTTCATGTAATGTCGTCTGTCACACGCTGTTCCTTTGCAATTAGGGAATCCAATCAATATTTTGCCATTTAGGCATACAAGGCCCCGATGCTAAACAGTCGTGAGGAAGGTTTTCCGTCCATGAATGACTTGAAGATAAATATTCAACGCATAGCGAGGGGCTTCTACATTTCATCACGTCCAAACACAGTCTCTTCGAAATACTTCCTTTTCCACAAGAGTTTCTCCTTCTTTCTGTTTTTTAGGGGGTACGTGATTTCTTAAGTTTATCCATAATATCTTCCATTCTGGTGTAAGCAATATTTATACATGATCTCGAGCGATCACAAATTCGTGGGCAAAACACATCTAATAACGGTCTTTGTTAATGTTGACGCAATTTCGTTTGCTAGTGGCAAGTTGATGATATATAAAAATGTTTTTCCCTTTCTCAAATCCAGTATTAGGTGAAATTTGTTTTACATGAAGAGTGGATCTTCTATCTATTATGTCAAACTCAGCATTGGATTGTTGGACTTGTTGAATTTTGTCCAAGTTTGGAAGACATTAATTCTGCAGTTGTACTAAAATCGATCCAAACGGGAGATTTCGAACTGTTGTGAGTAATGGGAAGTCCCAAACGATCTTGATCTCAAGTGTGGCACTGAAGTGTCAACTCATCTAACATGGATTCCACGAAGTCGGTCATAAAAGCAGCTGTGATCTCTGCTTGGATTTGAGATGTTATCGCTTTAAATTTTATATTGCAATGTAATCAATCTTTCTAAATTTTTAATGGAAGCAAGTTTGTGAACAGACTGATTTGGTTTGGTTTAGTCTGGTTTGGTGCTTTAATCGATTGCACAAAAAAGATACATTCTATTAAATGTAAGGGCCCTCGGGTGGCCGAGTTGTCTAAGCCTCACATCTTTGCAGCCAACTGCCATCTCACTTCTGTGTGCATGGGTTCGAGTCTCGGCATGGCACGCGTGAATATCTGAGAAAGTTTGCCAGTAACTTGCCATGGGTCATGGGTTCTTCTTGGGGATTTACAGAGTTATACAATTAATTGTGACCGTGTCGAAATTTAATAAATTGAAACGACTAATACACCTGAAGAAGATTGGTGTGCCCTGTCTTCACATAAATATACATTCGCCTTTCCCACATCACAACACTGTCACCGTATTGGAGATGTGTCTATAGTTAAAATAAGTACATAACTCTTCCGAATATTGATGAGTGATCAGTATGCATATCTTGAGTTGATGACCATGATATTTTTATTGATTATAGCAATCCACTAAAAACTTTGGGGTTATTGGCATTCGCAAAATTATGTCATATATTATAACCAAATGGAAGGCAAAAAGGGCACTAACTCTTGCATAAATGGTGCGAGCACAAAGACTTGTCAATATGCGAATCTTTTAACAATTACTAAATATAAACCGACATTTACATCGGTCAATAAAAAAAAACTGCAAGACAACCCTCGTTCACATGACTCCTTATAACACTGCCTTCAGGTGCTGGAAAGTTGCGCAGAGTGATTGTTCGATAGGAGGATCTTTAGATGATGACCATGACACTTATAAACCTTCACAGCGAAGTGTATGACTATTTGCATTCACAGTATTCTGTCATACACTACATATATCTACAAGCCAAAAATGGGAATTAAGGCCAAAATAAATTGCAGGTCACACTTATTTGTGAAATAAGCATCTTCAAATGATAACCATAGTAATTGCCAAGTCTCAAAGCAAACATCCTTGTCAAATCGCAATCTAGTTCCGTTTACAAGACTCTGTTATATGCTGCATACTGCTGTATGACAGAAAAAAGAAAAAAAAAACTTAATAAGTCTAATAAATATTGCTGGGGGACAGTAATTGGTCGATATCTATCATAAACTCATCAGGCACGGGTCATAAAGGGCAATAACTCTAACAAACATCGCAGGAGCAGGAGCACGTTGGTCTGTTGACATATGCTTCTTCAAATGATGACCAAAATATGTACCAAGTTTCACAACATTCTATCAAAAACTGGTATTATTTACATGCTGAAAATTATATATTACGCTGCATTCAGGCGCAGGACAGCACTTTTTTACATTTGCTGCTTCTATTTCTCTGTCATAAATCTATAAAGCGAATATTTGATAAAAAGAAATGGATTTGCATTTAAAATTTCATGCCCTATGTTAGGGGATGAGTTTTTCCGTTTGTCTGGAAACTCTCTCTCTCTCTCTCTCTCTCTCTCTCTCTCTCTCTCTCTCTCTCTCTCTCTCTCTCTTATTTCCCATATTGTCTCTATCATGTCTTTAAGCGTTTGCAAAAGATATGATCAGTAGGACCTACTGGAAAAACTACTCAGAATACTTTCCAGGTTAACGCAGTATAATTGGTAGATACCTATTCTCTGCGTCTTTTTTGTTTAGGAAGTTAATGACGGAAAAAAGCTTTGCTTATGATCATAAATTGTAACAGTATGCGGCACACAGATCCGTCATCTTTATTTGATTTCATTGTGGAATCAATATACTTCTCGATCAATGGGAGATCAGCTCATTTAGAATGACATCATCCATTACAGCACAGCAAGCATTAGTCAAAGAAGGTAATGCAATCAGCACATTTGGACAATCGAACTCATAATTAAATTTAACTTTCGGACATTTGGTTGGAATAAATTTTACTAGCTAACACTGATTTGTTTTTGTTTGGCCATTAATTAATATATTATCCAACACAATTATAAATAACTGTGACATTTACCGGTAGCTCTCTCTCTCTCTCTCTCTCTCTCTCTCTCTCTCTCTCTCTCTATATATATATATATATATATATATATATATATATATATATATATATATATATATATATACGTGAATATTGTAATTATGCAGGAAATTAATTGATGTTATTTCATGAATGAAATCTGTATATCAGAATGCATACCGTCAATGCCCGCTTACTAGTCTAGTTCAACACCAAAAGCTATAGACCCTGGTATGCCGACGCATATTGCGCTGGCAGGTCTGGGTCTATGGCCTTTATTTTACTAATTACTCCTAACAAACTGCATAGACCTAGATCTGCCGGCACATTATGCGACGACATATCTGTGTCTATGCAATCGGATCCAACTTGTACGCGAGTATAGACTGTGATTTAACAAATAGATTATCTCTGCGTACACACAATAATTCAATTGTTACTGTAGTACTAAGGGAACGTTCAGTTCCCTTTGAGGGTGCCTACCTTCCTTTTACAAATGCACCCAGAAAAGACCTAATATTATTCTGATGATATTGGATAGTGGTCATCAGTTTTATTCCGATCCTCCTTCTTTATTCCACTCAAAACACCAAAATATTCCACATTTTTGTGCCTTGAAATGCTTAGAGAGTCTCTAAAATGCGGATTATGACATCGCTAAGATTATGGAATCTTTAATTTGAAAAGTATCAAAATCCAATATATACGCCATACATCTTAAATATTTACCTGATCATCTTTCCAGATTCTTGTCTCTGAATGATTACACAATGTTCACGGTAACAAGGAAAACATCTTCCGATAATGTTTTTGGGATGACAATATGAGTGAATGAATTCTGAAGACCATATCTACTAAAGTTTAATTTCTTGCTTTATACTATTTACAAAGTAAATGTGCTTATACAAAGTAGATAAAACTGAAAACTTCTTCTACAAACTTGTAAGTCTACACAATGACGTGAGTCTACACAATGACGTTAGCTTTAAATAGTGCATTGGCCATCACATTTGTTCTTCGAGTGTGTATTAAAAGCTACAAAGAAAATAATTTCCGAAAATTATAGATCACACTTTTAAGGTCGAACATAAAGTAATTCACAGGGCTTCGTAAGTAATTAATTCCCTAGTTTCATGATTTTATGTATTCTATTGCATTTCTTTATCTTAAATTCTTCAGAAAAGGATGAATAAAAGAATATCAATCAATCAATCATCTCTCAAATGTCAATAAATCTAAACACTATTTGAAACGGGTTTTTGTGATGGATGCATCTGTCTACGATAGAATTACTTTGGCAGGTGGAGAGACAGGTGGGTACACTCTAGGTGTTTCCTTGATTAATTGTTATGTCGTTGTATGCTCTCTCCTATGTAAGAAATGCAGTATGTCATATACCTTCTCAAAATGAGATGCAGAAATGTTTGATGCCTGTTCTTGAAAGGATATTTGAAATCCAAACAGTTATTCTCCAACATGATTAGTACATGAAAGACCCATAAACGATTAGTGATGAAGATTAAACAGCTGCTTTTCGAGGAGAAACAACATTGTAACATATTTCGTTAAGAATAAATACTATGCTATACCATAATATCTTTTTTTTCCATCTAAACATGACAATATAAATTCTGTGTCATTAAACCTGTAAATCATTTCTTACTAATGATTTTTATTCAGATCTGCCAGTAATTAAGAAGCTTTTATTAATTACCAATAAAATGAATACCCTATTTATTAATAACGTAATGAATTATACAGAGAACTACATGGATCAATCAGATGTAATATCTGCCTTTTACAGCAGTGTTTTATACTGTACATGTTCAGGTGTGAAATCATAGCATGATGGGATTCATTATCATAATAAATTTTTTTGCGATGAATCGTCTTCCCATTTCGGTGTATTGTGTGTGCTTGGACGCAACGCCATCATCTGAAACAAGCCATATACTCGTGTCTGTGTCACATTACTATTTCTATTTTTATTTCATTAATGTCATCCGTCCTGTCATTGATTCCTGACAATTCCAGAGCCATGTTCTGTTCTCTGTCTTCGACTGCATTGGAATCCAAGTTGTGACCTATAGCCATCTTATTGGTTCTCCTGTTCAAGACCGTCTTAGTGTAATCTATGTTATGTTTCCTGTACAGCCGAACTGAGGAATTACGTGGAAGTGTATACATCGTCTGCCAATTGTTTTTCGCACGCATAAAGCTTTTACTTTTCTTCTGGACAGTCCTTGTTAAATCCTGAAAAGAGACAATATGACGTGAAATTTGTTCAATTTCTCCTTGCAACTGAAAAAAGCTATCACAAAATTGAATGTACAACACGCGACTAACTTACACAATGTGGGACTTTGTGACTGATGTTGCTTACGATATGGGAGGGCTTGTGATTGACGTTCTCTACGATGTGGTAGTGTTTGAGGGTGATGTTCCCTACGACGTGGGAGTGTTTGTTACTGACGTATAGGACCTGGGAGTGTTTTATTTCATTTTGTAAGTGTAATATTTACATTTAATAAACAAGACCCATTTTATGAATTAAAAGACCTATTTAATGAAGTAAAAGCACTAAATACGATGCCAAAGATTGTATCTAATGAACTGAAAGCGTTGTTTCAGTCACGTAATCACAATAGCTACAATATGGCATTATATCACAAGTCTGTGGTACAAACAAAACGATTCTGTCCTCTTGTAAAAAGTTTATATGTACTAGATAACAACACTTTATATAAAGTGAAATCTTGTTCGTGAATTTCTTTCAATATCAATGAGCAAACTCAGTGATCTTGGATTTGATTGGCCACTTTTTTGTTAATTCTTGAATACTGTACTGTTGGGACAGTGCCAGGAGTCAAGCATCACCAGTTGTGGATCCAGAAATATCGTTTAAAGTGGAACGTAAAGGGGGTGGGGGACAAGTAGGCGAGTGGACTGTGGGAAGCTCCTGTGCTTTATGCGTTTCCATGACATAATTTTAACCATCTAATTGTAAAAAAAATTTACTTAGGAAACGTTCCGGTTGTTTCGCGCTTAATTTGGTGGTGGTGGATCCTTGTCATGCCAACTATTTCTTAATGAAGCCTGTGCATAACTACAGTTATCTTAATGTTACTTCAAACGGAATCAAATTTTGCACTTGAAAAGATCAATATCAATTGACTCTAACAAGCAAATGGTCGACAACAGATTCTTGTTTTGGTTTGAGCCAACGATCAAGTCGGTTTCTTGGTTTCAACGGCACTTTAAACACATTACTGGCTATATCATAACGAAAAAATGGGAGCTATATGCCTTTCTCAAGAACTCACCGAGGCAACCGAACCGGCTGGTCCAGGCAGGTATAGATCCCACGAACAATGGAATATGAGTTCCCTGCTCCACCAACTGAGCTATCGCTGATCTTAAGAGCAAGCTATCGAATTTCCAGCAGAGACAAACTTTTAATCAGTGACCTTGTAAAAGTATTTATCATTAGCAGCAGAATTATACATTGTCAAAAGTAGCTAGATAAATGGATAGATTGACTGACTGACACACAGACCGATAGATAGATCTACACTAACACACAGTCTTATAGACGGACAGATAAACATATAGATGGATCGACAGATGCTAGTAGATAGACGACAGAATTTATTTGTTTGTTTTCTTATTTTGTTTTAACGGCACTTTAAACACATTACTTGGCCATAGTATGCCCTGGAAATGGTGCCTTCCCAAGTTCACATAGATGCAGTGCCCAGGGCAGGGATGAGCTTGTCTTGAAATCGATGCTCTTGGATTACGAGCTGCGGGTTCAATTCCTGTCCTGCCCAAATGAGCCCGGGTTGGCTTCCCCTGTATGTCCTTGGTAAAGGTACTTTATATTTTGTTTCAAAATACATATGTATAGCATTTACCAATTGACTCGATATCGATATCTGATTCTTTGGAAGGCCACTTGCTTTGTTTTCTTATCCCCGACATTAAGGGTCAGAAGTCTGAGAAAAATTATCACGACGGGATGGGTGTGTGCCATCTCGATGTACATGAAACCCATATAAGCATTAAAACCTGGAGAGAAAAAAAATTGGAACGTGAAATAAACCTATTTTCAAGAATGTCAATCTAATAGAAAAAATCAAAATCCTGAAATAGTGTTAATACATATAAGCTTAAACATGGTTTGACCATCCCGGAAGGGTTCTCCTCTAACACTGCCAACACGAACGAAAGAAAGCAGATTAGATCAGACATGTGCTCTTGCTTAATTGCTTTTAATAATCTTGGTTATTACGTTTTTGCCTTGGTATTTCTCCTGCTATTGATAGTCATGACAGTTTTCGATAAATAGTCTCTTCTTACAACACACTAAAGAATTAACTGTCGTAATTCTGAAACAAGACATCATTTTGCACAGAAGCAAGCTGTACATGACGCCATCACATTTTATGCTGAAAAAATATGCGCTCAATTGTTATGCACAGATTGATGAATATGTAAATTTGGATTAAGACTAAAATGTTTAAAAAAATGCTAAAGATCTAAGACTGACACAATGAAGTTGATTTTAACAATTTGTACTAGTAACTTTGTACAACAGACCAGTCCCTTTCTCGAAAAAAAGATCAGACAACCCAACACCTTATGATTAATACTTTTAACCAAACACAAAAACCCAACTTTAAAATGAACATCACAAAAACACGTGCTTTACGATGAATAACACAAACATATACTTTACTTTGCTAAGAAAACTAAACTTACGTTTGAATAAAAGTACGATTTCAAATTTTCCATATTTAATACATGTTTTGAGAACATTTGCTTCAATCAATAATGAAATAACTTAACACCCCCAAAATATTTATGTTTTATGATGCAAGTGATTTTTTCATCTCAAACCTGAATCAAACGTCTGGAACCGTTGGAGAAGTATGCTTTTGTCAAGGCGGGATATGAAAATTGACCCAAATATCGTGGACTTGATAATTCTCATAAGACATGAAACCAATACAATAAATATATTATAGAAGAACAGGAAGTACGTGAAGGTGAACAGCAGACGTCTGGAAAGAACAATGCATAGTCTTATGTCTTAATCACCTATTCAGATTGTCAGTTAAAAAATATGAGATTATATAGTGATCGAATCAGTTTAGACTCATGCAAAACAGTATCAATCTATGATCGTCAGACGTACATCTAAATGAGATCCAAGACATTTAGCCAATGAGGAAACTATAATATTCTAATGCCTAATTACTACGTAAATCTGATATTTTGATATAAAGCATACTGAAATACAGATCAAAGCTACTTGTCTTTATCATCAGACTGAAATACTCACAGATAAAAGCTACTTGTCTTTATCATCAGACTGAAATTGTCACAGATCAAAGCTACTTTGTATTTATCACCAGACTCAAATACTCACAGATCAACGCTACATGTCTTTATCATCAGACTGAAATAGTCACAGATAAAAGCTACTTGTCTTTATCACCAGACCGAAATACTCACAGATCAAAGCTACTTGTCTTTATCATCAGACTGAAATGGTCACATATCAAAGGTACTTGTCTTTATCATTAGACTGAAGTACTCACAGATCAAAGGTACTTGTCTTTATCATTAGACTGAAGTACTCACAGATCAAAGGTACTTGTCTTTATCATGAGACTGAAGTACCCACAGATCAAAGCTACTTGTCTTTATCATCAGACTGTAATACTCACAGATCAAAGATACTCATTTTTATCATCAAACTGAAATACTCACAAATCAAAGTTACTTATCCTTTTCATCAGACAGAAATACAGATTCAAAGGGCATTCGTGCATTGTATAACCGATTTCTAAACTTCATGACTTTATTATTCCTATGATATATTAAGTTCCATTCTTAATATTGCAAATAGTTATAAAAATGGTAACAAATCTCAAGAAATAAATAGCTGAACCATATTTCAACACTTTTCTTTGCAGATATTGTAAATGTACACAAGAAGAGCGCACAAATACATGTGAGGTTCCTTTCTGGTGTTTATGAAGGAATAAGTTTTAGTTTATTTTCTGCGTAACATAATGAGATTTTAGCAGTCTACATAATTATTGCATGTCTTGGTACAATTATTTAGTCATTCATCATTTGTGTCCATGAATATTAAAGATGGCAAATAAAACCAAATATATCTCAAGCAAACATTAAATATCACTATATTTGTTGCATTATTTGTTTGTTATTGCGAGGTCGTACAATGTTAACATTACAACTCAAACCTGTTATTTAACTGTAGAACATTTCCACTTTCCTGTAGAAAGACATACTTGGCCAGAGTCTGCTGAAGAAAGTTAAGTACGAAAGCTGTCAATAGAACTGGCCTAAAATAAAGAGAGGCATACAGAAATTACTTATTTGATTCCTTCAGGACATGTGATGGCAAAGTCTTTTATGAGGAATTTTTAAACAGAGAGAAACAATATGTGTCAGCCCATTACGACATTCCACAACGACCTCCACCACTCCTTTTCGGGGTTCCTAAAAATATATTCATCAGGTCCCTTGTACTGATTAAAGAGATACAGACTGAGTTACCAATATAAATTTTACCCCGATAAGAGGAAATAATGATGTCTAGCTCCGTTTAACCCAACCTTAAAAAAGCCACGGTAGTACACAGTAAATTTTGAGTCTTATGTGTTTTGGTTTCTCTTACTTTGGTCATTTCGCCTTAACTACGTGTCCTGCTTATGTAATGTATTTTTTATTCTTTGAATTTTAGCATTTCCTACCATTCTCATTCTGTTTTCTCTCAGTTTCTGTTATTTATGTTTCATGTAGAACTTTGCACCATACTATCGAGAGACGTGCGCAAGAATTAATCGTGTTGGAAGGTAAACTAATCTAACTCTTCGGCTGTCTATGCTATTTGCATTATATGTGTAACCTTACATTGTACTATCGTAGGACGTGCGCATGAATTGGCAGTGTACATAGGTAACTGTTCCAGTAGCCTTGCTCATGGTACAGAAAAATATATATCCAAATTAGATATTCTAAACATTTTTTACTGACTTTTTTCTCTGTTCATATAAATATCTATTAATTTTATATTTTAAAATTTGCTCGTAACTGCCGCAAATTTTATCTGTTATTTGAAAGAAGTTATAGCTACGTGTTATCCCCCACAAAATGATGTAGTTGTTTTATTATCTTCTCATTCTCATCTCCTGAACCTTATTTTGTTTTCCTCCCTTTCAATGAGACATTATGCAAAATGGTTTAAATATCTAATTTGTGTCAAAAGAGATTGTGTCATATATGCATGTGTGTGTGTGTGTGTGTGTGTGTGTGTGTGTGTGTGTGTGTTCTATTTTTATGCCTTATATTTATTGTCCCTAGATTATTTGATAACCAGAAATGTTTAATTGTAAGGTGACCTAGGGATGGCGTTCCCCGACCCAGCGGTCAACCTATTACGGAGATAATAACAAAAATGGCTTTAATACAAGAGGAAACGTCCGATCTCTACATTAGTTCAACTCTCGCCATTAAAATAACTACACTAGTTGTGGTACATAGAATAAACATCAGACTTTTTCTCGATTAAGCTAGAAGTGTGCCAAATACTAGCGTATCAATGCGCAAGTTATTTTTCCTATCATATATGTGTCATGGATGTTCTTTATTTCTTACCAAAGCCACTGAGTTAAATCTCGATCCAATGCTTCTATCAGACTCGTCTAGTAACAATAGTTCTAATAGCTCAAAATGGCCACACAATTCAGCGTTTTGTTATTCCATGCGCTTTTACAACTTATCAAACATAGGACTTTATCCGAAAATAGTCTGTACATATTATCCAAAGAACCCTTTAGCCCACCGTAAGTCAAGAGCCACAAAAAATACCAGTGTCTAAAATGTACATGGATGTGTGCAGATAAAAGTATCTACATGAACTTTCACATTTTAAAGAATAGGCGAGATCATTCCCAAACTGTCGGTCATTATCAGTAAAGGTTTGGGGGCTGATTTATCGAACTAGAGCTAGTTCAGTTATAGAGTCAATCACTGGTCACAAAGTCACCTTTATCCTTACACTGTTGCACTGCTATTATGCTTCCTGCCTTTGAAAAACTGAACGCTTGAATTTCAGGTATCGATACTATAGGGGCATAAGCATCGCCATGGACGTTTTTAATTCATTTTATATTTTAAAAAATTAGCCATAAAGTATTCCATTTCGGACTGTAACTGAGAATAATGGATAAATGTCTATATGATATAGCAAAATAAGCTGGAAATGCGAACGCATCAGGAAGTTAGCAACAGAAAGTAACATTTTCACATTTCTATATGTGTATGATCGTGTTTCCCAGTGTGAAGTAGTAATAGAAAACAGAGACCCCCTTCCCCCTCCAAAATAATGACTTTCATATATTCATTTCATATATTCTGACAAAATATGTTTTGTCGGGGTAAGGGGGTCTCTGATCTAGAAAACCTTGTTTTCTATTACTACTATAACCGTCATGTTGAATAATAATAATAATAATAATAATAATAATAATAATAATAATAATAATAATAATAATGATAATGATAATAATAATAATAATAATAATAATAATAATAATAATAATAATAATAATAATAATAACCAGTAGCGATGATCAGTCACCATTCCACGGGGTCCCTTCATTGCCAGTAAAGCTCATGAACTCCTAGTTTTTGGGTCTTTCCGTTGATGACCCTAGTTTTTTGTAAAGGCCTATTTAATGGCCCACAGGCACCCCATGAGACCTTTTCTACTGGCGGCATTCTTTCTGAGCGTCCTTGTGTGGGGTACCCTTCAGTGAGGTCACAAAGTCAAGTAGCTCACATCACCCTACTGTTTATTTTTGAGGGGTTCCAATTTTCATATTCACACTCCCCGGAGAATTCCTAAATGACGAAACGAAATTTTAGAAATTCAGAGAGTTGTCTAGGTTTTTCGATTTCATGTACACTCCCCCCTTATCAAACCCCGGGAAGAGTGCAAAACGCATTCACCACGTTGTTTAAAGTGGCGAGGAAGTGTACATGAAATCCCTTGGAGCTGGAAAAAAAAAAAAAAAACATATTATTAGAAAAATTGGCATCCTAACGCCACCGTCGACAATGTGTCGGCCACGGGGATAGAACTCAAGACCTCGTGTACGAGAATCCAACGTTCTTAACACTGTGCTACGGACTCTACTTACAAATATATATTACGGAAGTTATTATAATGTTATCTAACGGGAAAATTCCTGCAAGTGATCAGTATACATTTACACAATTATTCTGATTCTAGAATAAATCGCAAAATTTACCATCTTATAAATTTCTGCCCTTATTAAAAAATACATTGCAGTCTCAAGACACTAAAATGCATAAAATTACCGACATGGCTCATATATAGTCGGTATATGAACCATGTGTACAGATTTGTGACAATGGTACGTGGATCGATATAACAGTTTAAATTACTCTATAGCTCGCAGACAGGGTTATTTTTGCCTGCAGTCTGCACGAATATAAAACGATCGATAATGACTCGTTTGTCGTAATATCACACCCCTCCCCCAGCCTATTGTTCATTCTGAGATCTCTATCATCGGTGAGGAAAGTGAAATTAACGCAAGATGTTTATCAGGAGAGTTAAAAGTTGTAAAATATCATTTTCTGTTACAATGTGATCCACACACTGACTACAGACGGTCACGTAATGTTACGCAATATAACAAGCGGGACAACTGTTTAATGAGGACAGATTATTTCCAGTTACAGACAGAGTTATCTCTCTTATTTTTTTAAAGAATATCATCCCTATCCTTAAAACATCTACAGTAGCAATCAGAAATAATTCATCATTGTATTTATACAAATAAAATTTAATTTTTCCGCTTACTATTCGATGACATTCAAATAACTCTTTCATTGCTATCCTGGTGAGAACATACTTACCATCTTTTGCAAAAACCTTCGACCCGTTTAGGTCAATCTTTATTTTCGTGTATTTTCTTGACTGATTGGATCATGAAGGTTATCGTATTTTAGCATAAGCTCATCTCTCAACTTTTCAAGATAATCAAAATATTTGCTGTTATCTGATTTAATAAGCGAGAGTTTCCTTCTATCAAATTTACTAAAACAAATATCTGAAATTTCATCGTTAAATTCAACTGATAATTGCTGGCCGTTAATCATTACTTTTTAATTTTGCTACTAAGTTCATCGGCTAATGTTAAATTTTTGAACATTATTTTATAAAGTTTAGACAAAATTGCGTAGTGTCCAATAGCTAATGTGTTTACGCCATCAACACAATATCTCTTATCATCAAAATTACTTAGTCCACGTTTTATAATTGTATCTGTTTCCAGTTTGTGATGATTTGTTCTGATAACATTTGTTTTAATATAATTAGGGCAGGTGTTTAGCGCTGCTTTAAAATCACCAAATTTCATACAATTTTTTACATATCCGCGAGGAATACCTTTTGCTTTTTTTGTCAGATTATCGTCATCTAAAATTACGGCGTACATATTACTTCTTAGTCCAATAAATTCCCTAACTGGCACAAACATAAATTCATCTTTCATCTTCCCGATGACTTTTTATTTGCATCATCATCAAATCCACTAATTCTGGGATAATCCGATAGATCAAATAAATTATTATTGATATAAATATCTTGATAGACATTCTCATATCTTATATTATCAATAAGTGAATCCGTATCAGTAAATAGCAACTCCGAATCTGGCCACTGCTTTTTGGTAAAATTATAGCGAAAGTCGTACATTAGCCATTTTGATATGTCAAGGACAGCTGCACCAACATAAATTGGTTTATTTAACTTTAAATTTGTCTTCCGTCGCTGTATTGCAACAAGATTTTCATCAAATATTTTCATACTCACAACACCGTTATCGTTGACTAATTTATTTCTGCGATTTGCATCCTTTACAATTTCAATATTGACTCGCTTTCTGATATTTTCCATCGTCTTACCAAACACGGAATTGTTCATTAACCTGAAAAAGTTTTTCTCAAAGTCGGTCTTAGCAATAGCACGACGTTTTTTATTTAAATCAATATAATATGCCATCCAACGAGGTTGATTAAATTTTAACACACGATGAACTTTTCTCAGAAATAGTCCAGCATCTACTGCTTGTTTTAAATTTTTGCAATGTATCGGTAATTTCTTTTATTTGACAAATTTGGAACTAGCTTATTAATAATCGAATTTTTTGCTGTTGTCATTGCCTGTTGTTCAGTTGATAATAAACTATAATCGATCATCATTGACTCTGCACAAAACGGAGAGTCGTTATGTAGATCATGTAACGAACTAGGATAATCGAGATCAGCTTCAACAAAATAACTGACATGTTCTGGTAAATCTTTTTCAGTTTCTTTAAGAAATTGATCTGGAGTTATCCAATGAACTCCACTACATGGCATTGGTTCTGACATAGCATAACCATACAAATTATTACTCCCAAATAAATAATATAATTCGACGGTAAAATTTTATCGTAATCTTTTAAGTATTTATTATTAGCTACCGCATATTTTTTGTTATAACGCTGATTCCGCCTCGAATTCCTTTTTCAATAAAATTAAACATATCAACATCAGTTAAGAGATCTAATTCTACCCTACTTGTTTTTAGCAGAGCATCCCATGACAATCCTGGCGCAGAATAATGCCAACATGGATCTGATCCATAATTTCATGACTGACTTTAGGAAAACTCTCGAAAACATCTGCTAGTAATAATACATCTGTTTTCAAATAAAAATCATGATAATCACCAAGTGTCTTACAACCAAATTTATTCCAAATTTCCTGTGCATATTTGAACTCGTCATCTATAATATTTTCATTTTCTAAGTGAGAGTAAAATTTATCTTTGTCAGGAAGAGAACTTTCATCAAATCTGCTCCAGTCGTCGAGATACTCATACGGAAAGACACCTTTTTTTGTCAGAGAGACGTAGTCTAATGGTGCTGTCATAAATTGTAGACTGTCGACGAAACGCAATTTGCCAAGAGTAACTGACATATACGTTTCAAAATTGTTTTCAATGCATTTTATTATATTGTTTCATTTTAGTTTAGATTTAATTTCCTCATCACCAAATGCTTCGACAATGATATGACTATCATAACCACTAAAATTATGTAAAACGACAGGAATAAAATCTGGCTCATGAAATTTCAAATTACAATTATTTTACAATAATACAGCATTTTTTATTTTAATTTTATTTTTTTTGAGGGAGATCAACATAAGAACTACCGCAAAGTACCTTATATTTCATTGTGTGAAATAAAACTTCTTTTATCATTTCAAATTTGCAATCTCATCCTGATACAGTAAATTCCTCCAATTTTTTATTTAGTTCTTGATGTATTTCATCAGTGATTGAGGAAATATTTGTTCCAGCTAATATTTTTCGTCATTTAGCTGTTAAATATGGTTCAGCAATCTCGTTGATGAAATCAACATTATCAGGTAATACACGTAACTTTGATAAAATAGCATGATACTGCACTATTAGCTTGATACTTTTATGGATTGTAAGTTCTCGCGTTACAATTGGATGTAGAAGATGAAACACATTTTTAGAGTTAAAATTTGCTAAAATATTTTGATTATCGAATTTGTAACTGTTATTGTAACCGAAAAACTCAGCAGCAGTTTTTCCTGCTTTGATAAGGTTCTTCTTAGCAGTATCTCGCAATTTCAGCATTATATTATATTTATATATTTATTTGGAGAATTTGAATTTTCAATTAAAGATATAAAAATGCTTATAGTCCAATGACACAGAATTTCGCAAGCGATCAAGGATACTATTATATTCATCCCAAATACAACTTATACGCGGGAAATATGTTAGGGTCGGTGATACACATTAAATACAGACAACCGTGTGGTAAAGCAACACCGGCTGGTTATAAGATCAGCGTAAAAGGTGATAATAACGAGCGAGTTGAAATCTTTAGGAAAGGTTTTATTTACTCTTTGTTTTGTGGTAAAATTCCAGAAGAACAATGAGCATATCATGTCAACGGCGCAGTTACTGATGATAACATTGAAAACTTGTTTTTACAAAGTGAATTTCAACTTCATCCCGTGTTTGATTTTTACGAGGCGAATGATAAAGGAATTATTCGAAAAAGAAAAACAAAAAAAGTGCTAGGAAAAATAAATAACACTGGTTATCTTAAAATGAGTGTCAGAGGAACACTAACTGATCAAGTTAGCTATTATAGCCACAGATTTGTTTACGAAACATTTAACGGACCTATACCTAATGGTTTAGTGATAGACCACGTCAACGGTATTAAAACAGATAATCGTCTGGAAAACCTCGAACTTGTCACTCAACAAGAAAATAATAGACGAGGAAACACAGGTAATAATTTAGTAAAGTTAACCCTATTGTTTTATTTAATCTTGAAACAGATGAGGAACTAAAATTTCCTTCGATGACGGCTGCTGCAAGATATTATAAGATAAATTCTACAGCAATAAAATTTGTCGCAGATGGAATAACATATGCGGCAACATCACAATTAACATTTGACAGAATCATCTTCAAATACGACAATTGATTATATTTTCTAGCTCAGTTTTGGTAAGACAATTATGAGCAAACATTAAAACATCATCTTTGTTAAATTTTAGTGTAATAATTGTTCTGTCATTAAGTTTATTTAAATCCCTGCACCAGCCTTCTATCAAAACGTTCTGTGATTCCTTTTGGTTTCATGGCGCGTAGTTCATCTAACATTACTTTATCGCAGCCATGCTTATCTTGTTCGTTATCACGGTAGCAGATATCGTGACGCATTGCTATTGTATCAACTTGATTGTAGAGCTCTTGTCCGGGCAGAGGATTATCAATTTCATCTAGTTGCTTATCTAGCGGATTATATGGTCAAGTGTATTCATGGCCTGGTAATGTCCAACCTCCTTTTGGTTTTGGTAACTTGCCAATTAATTTATGTATATCTATACCTGTTCCAATTATTTCTCAGTTGTTGCATTTCTGACAGTATGGAACAATTTTATTTTGCTCCAGAAAGAGATCTCTATCACAATCGCACTCGCATATCATTATTTATTAATCATCTACTAAAATAATCTTGTCGCACATTCCAGCTCCGGATAATTTCTTTAAAAACATACTGTTTCTTTTTCCACAGATTGCACAAATACTTTTTAGCATTATCCTGTTGTTCTTTGTTTTGTCTGTTGTTTCATCTTTATTTTCTGTTTTAGTTTTGCACTTGAGACAATATGTTGACATGTTCTTGGTAATAATAGCCCTCGAGCTATTCCAAGCAGATTGGGCAACAGACTTACCACTAATCCCACCAGTAATGGTCCTATAAATCCGCTTTTTTTGTTCTTCGCGACCGCGTCTTTTTCTTTTCGTTGTTGTCTTTCTTTTTGCTGTCTACCATCGTGGCATTATATTAAAATTTTAGACAAAAATGTTCTTTATACCGTCTCCAGAGACAGCCTTTTTTGTTGCGCCAGATACTGCGTCAGATGCTGCTGCTAATCCTAATGTACCAAGTACGGGCAAAATTTTGGGTATTAACGTTTTGGTTATCGTGGCTATTGCCGGACCAAGAAAACCGCCTCTCACCGTATTTATTTGTGACGCGCTTAGATTTAAAACAAACGGTTTGCCGCAATCGTATTTATTTATCTGTGCTTAGTTAGCATTAATTTTGTTAAAATACCGCCCGTTGTCGAACAATTAATTTTTAGTGTTACCGGCCTATGCTTAGCAATATCAGCCGCTAATTTTTTAACTTGACCGTCAGTCAAATATATTTCTTTTTCAATGTATTTTGTCATATATCAAGAGAGTTATATTAAACTTGGACTGTCATTTTACCTCCGGCAGAGTCACTTGTTATAAATCTGTCGCTGATCACCAGAGCATAAACGTACAACGCATCTGCTGGAACCATACCTAATGTCCAGGTAATTTCAATATCAGCTGTCGAATCAACACCTCGCTCGTTGCGTTTCCTAACATCAAAATAAAATATTGGATAAAGTGTACGAAATTCCTCTACTGATATTTGAGATCCATCTCCAACGTCCTGATATTTCTGCACTGAATCCATAAGATAAATGTACGGTCGAGTAAGATTTTATTAGCATCATCCGCGAAATTGCATTCTATTGCTCGTTCCGGACACTGCTTGGAGTTTATCCTGGCATATATTCTCCTAGCATCAGCGTTATCAAATATTGCGTTATTTTTTTGCTGGTCTCCACGTAGCGCTTGTCGCTAAAATACAACAAATAATTGTTGTAGTAGTTGTTCGCTTGACGTTGTTGTGACGCGCTATGTGTAGTCGGTAGTATTTGGAACTGCAGTCTGATATATTATATGTTGCTGAAAATAAATTGTCTTCGTATACTTTTGAAGCATATCATTTAATTCTACTGCTTTTGTAAATGACAGTGTTACTCGTGGCATCCACAAAGCAAGTTTGTTTATGATAAATTGTACATCAGCGCCACCACCCCGAAGTAAACAATCATTTTGTTCTGCCCGATCTAAAATAAGTGTGTGTTTAACTCCACGAAACACTTTTTAGCAATCGCGACAAAATCCAAATATTGTACTTAATGGCAGCATCATTGTAATTTGACGTGATCCTGCTGCAAGTGCCTTTCTCCTAAGATAACCATCATTGTAACGTATGTTTCTTACGCTAATTGCGTTATTAATCAAATTTAACATTGCAACACCGTCCGCAGCTGCACCTGGTGGTGTTACAACAAAATTATTACAAGCAGCAATAAGTGAAACTCTTGTAGCGTCTGCGTTAGCGCCTGCAGCTGGTGGGGCTATACCAAAATTGACAGCATTAGCAATAAGAAAATTTCTTACAATAACAGCATATGCAGCTGCATCAACCCCATGCTCTAATGCTCCTCTTGAAATAAATTCAACTGGCACAGCTGCACCAGCTCCAGTGTCTTTAAACCACATCATGTTAGTTGCAGTCGATCTAGAGAAATCGTCACTAAACGAAATAATATTTAGTATTGTACTTGCAACTTGTAGGTGACTTGAAATATCTTCCACTGTTTGATTAGCCAGCTGATACCTGGCACTTTTAAATAAGCTCCAACCGTTGTTTATGAGAGCTATTTCTGCTCCAGCTGCAATTGCAGCAGGTGGATTAGCTACTATCATAATCTGACCATGAACTTCCAGCATTGCTTTATAAGGCAAAAGAAATACATCCTCATCGCGTATATTAAATGTTCTAACGCAAACTTTATTAGCCTCATTGGAATTTTCGTCGAGATTTTCAACATACTCAAATTATGTTACTGTATCATCTACGTCATAGGTCTCCGCTAAGTTGAGGTAATCTTTAACAGACATTTTTTATTTATTAGATTATATAAAATTTGGTGCTGTTGCCTTAGATATTAATTTTTGTATAATTTGCTCCCCCTTGGCGATAAAAGTTTTTTTGTTGTCCTTATCAATGCACGTTTAGTTTCTTCCGTCGGTGCGATTTCTGATATAACTTGTTTTATTTCTGGCCTGTTGCTTTTTATTTTATCAGCTATTTTTTTGTCCCACCGAGGTTCCAGCGGCAGATGCAGCTCCGGTCGCAAAGGCTTTTGATGCGTCCAGTGCAATTGGCGCAACTTTATGTGCTATTCCAGGAGCACTTTCAATAATTTTAGTAAATATATTTTCTAAAAATCCTCCAACTATTTTTCTTCTGTAAACTTTTTTCTTTGTTTCATGTTATACAACGAGGTTGTACAAAATCACGCAACGCTTAGGTGTAGGTAATAAGTAACAACTTCATTATTAAGATCAAGTTGTCGTCCAGACTGATCCGTCAATTGCATATTTATTTCTGTTATTTGATCTTCAATATTTAGCGGATAATAAATAACCTGCCGTGGATTAATTTGCATAAGTGAACCCGGCGGAATGTCTGGAAAAAAACTGTATATTGTTTGTCCTTTACTACCTTTAGCCGAGTAAGATCCAGATGCAATAGACCAATTTATGAATATTGTGTTTACGTCAGTTATGTTTACTGGCAGATCACCATCATATGTTAGTTTGTTCTGTATTTGATCCGTATCGTCCATGATAAAATCCAAGCAGTGACAAAATGCTTGCTGGCGATGAAAAATCGATCACCATATTATTCTTTAATGTTATTCTAGCGCGTAACGTGTTATAATGTGGTGTCAGCTCAAAGTTGTCAGCGTCTGCATTGTTTTTTGCAATAACCTCTTTTACTATTTTATTTAGATCAGTGATATTATAGGCACCTTGTGGAATTGCAAATCTTATTCACGACGACAGTTTCAGTTAAAATGTAAATTCATCATTAACATTAGTTTTTACGTTAGCCATAGAATGCCACGCCGTGCAGTAAATTAGTCCAATTTCATATTTTTTCTCAGGATTTAGTTGTATTGGCGGAATATAATTCACTGAAAAATTTGCGCTATCTTTTACAGCGGTGCTAGAGTCGAGTAATAATGTTGTTGACATCTTTATTTATTAAATTATATAATTATATCGCCTGCAATTATATCGCAGTGTAAAATTTCGTATTCGTCTGATGTTAGTAATTCTTTTGATCTTAGATGAGCTAGTATATCAACTACTTCATTGTCAATTTCAGCACCAACATTTCCAGCTTCTGTTGATGATATCAACAACATTAATCTGCCTATCATATCAGCTGTTGATGTAAATACTCTTACTCCAGTTCCGACTTTTTTAAGGCGAAAATAATCGTAATTTTCAAGCAAACTTTGAAAGCACATTCCTTCATCAGTTTTATTGTTAAATGTTACTGCTGCGTCCTTAATAACACCTGCAAAAATGTTATCCCTGAGGAGGCTTTCGTATTTATAAATATCTTTAACTTTTGTAATGACTATTTTTATATCACTGCAAGCTTTCTCACCGTCACTTATAATAGCTTCTAGTTTTCCAAATAGTTTATCATAATTATGTTTTTCCCAATCTTCAATATTGTCAATGTTAATATTGTACTTTTTTAGAAAATCATTGTATTCCCGACGTTCTATTTTAGCTTGCGCTTGATTTAAAATCAGATTTCTTTCTCGCTCAATTTTTCTCAAACGATCTATAATCGCATGACGGCTAATAGGCTCACCTGTTGTTTCTTGTTGACTAATATCCCCTGTTACAGTTAGCTCAAATGTTGTTTCTTGTTGACTAATGTCCATTGTCGCTCTTTCTGGCTCAAGTTTTGTTTTTCGTTGACTGATGCCCCTTGTATCACTTGCATGTTGACTCTCAAAGTTGTCTGTAACCTATCTCTGATTTGATATGGATTATCAATCCACCAATCTAATTGATCTTGTCTGGCAACAGGGTCATCTATATGCGCCACAAGTGGTATGGCCAGTAGTCGGTTTTCATCTATTTCTTTTGCTTTGGTGCTCAAAATATTAAAGTGATGAGTGAACTTCTTTTGCTTTATTTCATTAATGGCTTTAATGTAAAGATCGGCGACAATACTGTGTCGGAATTTTCTAATACTTTCTCTGTAATTTTCATTTTCTAGCACTACCTCGTTGACATATTTCTGACTTTTTTCCGCTATCTCCGTTATTTTCATCAGCGTTGTATTCTTTCTCTAAAATCTTGCTTATTCTTAAATCTTCGAAACTGTGTTCTTTGTTGAACAACTTATACTTGTAATCTCTTATTCTGTCGTTTATATTTTCTAGAGCATCTTTGAACATTTCTCTGTGCTGAACATTCAATCCATGATCTTTTCTAAAAGCTTATCTTTTAGCTTCTTCTTCCTCATACACCTCCCTTAAAGCTTTATCACCTTTACTTTCCTGTTCTTCTTGTAGTTTTTATATCCTCCATCATTTTCATCATCTCATCAAACCTTCTTTCCGTTGGCCTAATTGCCACCGTCTGCGATGATCTTCGTTCAAGCGCCAACGGATCACGAATCAACCGATCTATCTCAGTCTGTCTTCTGTCAGGATCAACTATATACTCTGTAATTCTTTTTTTTTTTTCTTCCTCAGATCTTGCAATAACTTTTTCAGTAGCGGCTTCTTGTTGTTCTTTAATTAATCCAAGTAAAAATTTTTCTGTAATTTTTTTATTACCGATAGCGGTAAAGTTTCAGGTTGTTTTCCAAGTAAAGCCTCAGTAACTGGTTTCAAAACTCTAGCTGATTCCTCAGCAACAACTACTTGTCCACGTCGTGCTTCTTCAACTTTTTTCCTAAATTCTGCATGAGATTGAGCAAATGTTTTTTAGATCTTCTATATATTTTCTGTATTTTGCTCGTTTATCCACATTATTATTCAATAACAGTTTGATAAAACTTTAGTCTAGATACTTTTCAATGCAGCAGCGGAACGTATTTTTGGATCACGTGCAAATTTATCGAATCAACAGATATTAATATTTATCTTTCGTTTCTTATGATACAGTTCAATAAATTTATCTTTTGTTAAGTCGCCACATTGCTCGTTTGCAATATTTCGGACGTCAACGTTGTCTACTCACGGGAAATAAAATAAAGCAACCGGTATTTCGTCTAATAAATTTATCGACGTTGTAAATGCCTTGAGTGAGATGGACAGAGTTACATTTTTTATTACGTGACAGTGAAAAATAAAATCTTATTTTATTCATCTCTTCAGTGTTAAGTGGAATATCATCAAAACAACTATCTTATGCTCATCTGAGTCAATTTGATTAACTGGAATAAGTTCCTCTGGTGGTCTAATAATAAAAAAACTCTTCACCAGCCTCAATATCATCACGAAGCTTGTTATTGTATTCACTCAATAATTCGTATTTATCCTGCTGTGGATTAATTGTGTAAATATAAACTCTGTCGCAGTTAAAATTATCGCCTAGCAGTAAATTCATCAGCAAATTTGTTTTCCCCGATCCAGTTCTCCCAACAACGAGATAATGACAATCTGGCAGATCATTGTTGTGTATATGTTGCACCAGCAGTTCTGTGTCAAAATTTAATATCGACGATAGCTTTGCCATTGTTATAAACCAAGTTTATATTTTTAAAAAAAAATGTCAGACAATAAACAAATAATGAGCTGTTATACAAGATTTGGAACAACATTGGGAGATTCGTCGGCTGTAAGTACAACAATAACAAATGGTAACATTGATTTATCAGGCTACCTACAAAAATCTGGTGATCCAATGACAGGAAACCTGTTTATGTCAAATCAACGAGTACTAGGTTTAGAAACAAATTATCCGCCAATAAATGTTGTTGATAAACAAGCTGTTTGTTATGCACAACTTAAATCCGTCCACAATAATAAACTATCATTGACAGGAGGAATTTTAAGCGGTAACTTAGATATGTCAGGAAAAAAATCATAAATTTGGAAACTGCATATCCGCCAGTAAACTTAAATCAAACCCAAGCGGTAAGTTATTTACAGTTGAAGTATGTGGATGGCAACAAGCTTGACAAAAGCGGTAGAACGGTTACAGGCAATATTAATATGTCGAGTAAAACAATTATTGGGTTGGAAACTGCGTATCCACCAGCTAATGTTGATAATACACAAGTTGTAAGTTATGCGCAACTAAAATCTGTTGACTATAACAAGCTTAATAAAGCTGGCGATACAATGACAGGTAACCTTGTAATGACCAATAACTCAAAAATAACTGGATTACCGACAACTTCACCACCAGCTAATGAGACCGATGTTATTAGTTATGCTCAGTTAAAAGAAGAACTCACCTCGTATTTAAAACGATCCGGTGGACCAGTGTCAAGCAATATAAACATGAGAAACCATAAAATAAAGACGACATATGTTCCAGTTAACCCTAATGATCTGACAAATAAAGCGTATGTTGACAGTCTGTCCAGTGGTATAAAACGAACCAAAAATAATGTTGCGTTTATTCCAACACTTTTTAAGGCAACTGATAACCGAGTTGGGTTTGAGGTAAGCGCATCATCATATTATCCTGAAAATTATCCTTATGATGCTTTCTCTGATAGACAGGAATGGACGACAAACGGAGAGGTTGGAAACTTTTGGATCAAAATTAAATGTCCTATTGCAGTCGCTATTTGGCAATTTCATTTGCGAGGTCGATTAAACTCTAGTATTGGGCGAATTTATAATTGGCAATTGCAAGGATCAAATGATGGTATCAACTGGACAACATTGTATAGTACAGGAAATACGTACATCTCAACAACACAATATTTTACAATTCCGACTACAAATACCTTCAACAAGTACTTATACTTTATAGTTTCTGTTTTCGCCGCTAAACATCTGTTTCCAGGACTGACGGCATTTCAAATATATTATCGACGATCAAATTTAATCTAATGCTATAAAATAATGTCAGTATCATCAATTATAACCGTTGCAATAGAATTTTATGATAATATTTTTAACCCTATAAAAGATGTTGGAAACGAATCACTATCAGCACGTGTAATAAATACCAGGAAATTTTTTAATTCCAGTGATCAACTCTCCGTTGTCAGATGAAGAAAAACATTTTATTCTTGTTATGCATATGCGAGGACCACAACTAATAAAAGCAATAGAAAACTTTGTTATTGTAAGAAGTTACTGTCATCCTGATGATTGTCTAGAAGAACAACAACAAGTTGAAATTATGTTTAAAAAAATATTGCTCAAGCTTGATTTTAAAAATATAGATTTGATAATAAAATCGAACTTAATAAAAGCACGAGCACATGGTGGAAAAGCGGAGGAAGAAAAACGAATAAATGACAATCATACTCGTCTTGACAAACTAGCTGAATCTAAGATGGTAGGAATAAAAAGGAACAAGAAGTTACATAATAGTTTTCTAAAACAAGGAATTTTTAAGTATCTCGGCATGTACTACCACAACAAAGAAACCCTAGTTAAAATTGTTAGCATGACAGTGGATGCTGAATTAATTATTAAAGTGTACACGAACGCAATTCTACCAATGATACGTAGAAAACATGAATTCGCTCCGATTATTGTTGACAGATCTCTAAAGATAATCAAAGATTTTGAAGATGAAATTAGTGATCTCAGTGATGATAAGCGAGAAAATCTTTTTGAAGAAGTAGCACAAACAAGCTTGGAAGGAAAGATTGATTCTTATTACGACATAAATGAAAAAGACGATGTTCCATTTCCATCGCTCCAGCGCTCTAGACAATTGTCATTACGAAATTATTACAATGAAGTTGAGAAAATATTCACAGAACCATATGTAAGATTAATGTTAAAAGTAGCTAATATTTTTTGGTTTTCTCATGATTAATTGGGATATAATCTGAAAATTAATGCTAATAAATTTCATAGAAGTATATGCAATTATCAGACAATATTTTGTCCTCAAAAATTTCACGTTGGATCAAATAAGTTTGGTATTAGGTTTTATTGATGAAACAGAAAGAAAATACGGTGATTTGGTAAATAAAACAGATTCGTATGAACGTGAAGTAGAAAACACGTTTTATTACTACAGTTGGTTAAAGAAAAATGAGGTACTAACAGATGAACGATACAATGATACTTCGTCGGATGTTTATGACAAGTACAGAGATTTTATAGCTGTTCCTAAGAATAATAAATTCCGCGAGTTTCTTGATTCAGTTGTTGGTACTAGAGTTTTTAGTATTGTATAAAAATTGTAAGCAAATATTGTATAATGAAAAAAATCGATTTCAGTCATATTTCAGATGAAATTCGAGAACAGGATGTTGACGCATTAATGCAATATTACAAATTTTATCATAAAAACCTCTGGTGTGTAAAACAATGTTATAAGTATTACAGTAGAATACTTCGTGTAATATCATATTTACCACTGCTCATGACTAGCTCTGGTATAATTTCGAGTGGCGCATCATTAAACCCGTTTTTATTAATAATATCTGTTGTTGGTGTTTCTCTTGCAACAGAATGTAAAACAATTGAGCCTCGATTTGAGACTAAAAAAATGCCTGCAAAATAGCAAGTATCACTTATAACAAAAATTACTTGATCAGATGCAATCTTATTTGCGAGGCGTGAAATATGATATGGACGATTTAATATGCCAGTTTCGTATTATTGACAGTATGTTAACAGATATTCAGCCAATGAGAGTCAGCAGGTATGAAAAAGATTATCATAAAATATGGTGACCGATCATCATCGCTACTGTTTATTTTTTTATTATTATTCAACATAACGGTTACAGTAGTAATAGAAAACAAGTGTTTCTAGATCAGAGACCCCCTTACCCCGACAAAACATATTTTGTCATAATATATGAAAGTCATTATTTTGAGCTGACAAAATGTTAACGTAGAAGGGTTTTGGAGGGTGAAGTGGGTCTCTGAGCTAGAACCCTTGTTTTCTATGAACATCAGAGCAGGATAGCTCTATCTTGCCTGCCACGTGACCTTTATCCTGACTTATTTTTTTAAATCTCAATAATTCAGCGTAAACCTAGGGTTTTACACTCTATTTTAGAGTGAGGAAATCTTCAATGAGTATTCCATCATTTGAAAATTTCAGTGGTATTGACTATATGCCATCTACACGTCGGCCCACATATTTACTAAGAAATGTGAGAAAAAGATTCCATCATTATGCTTTAGTGTAAGATAGGAAATTTCCACCCTCAGGAGCAAAAATTTGTGCAAGACGCTCGAGACAGCGCTGTGTCTGTCGCAAAATTCTGACCCTCGGGTGGAATTTTGCTGCATTACACCGATGCATATGATGGATTCTATTAATCCATACCACCAAAAACAATTCTTTTTAAAATTGCAAAATAAAGTAAGCAATCAACAACAACAAAACGAGCTAAAGAAAACTTTATGCGAAAATATGAGAATACCGACAATTTTTAGCCATGTTGAGAGACTACTGGAAACTTATTTGCCAGTGTTTAAAAGGGAACATCACAAAATGATTCCGCCACTTGTGTGTACCTACAGTGGCGTCACTAGGGGGTACGGAGCGCACCGGGTGACACCATCGGGGGGATGACACCAAAATGAATGTCTATAAAATATTTGAATTTTTGTCAGGAAGGAGGTCCATGGGGGTGACACCATGAGTTACCGCACATGACTGTCCATAAAAGTTTTGAATTTTTGTGCAGGAAGGGGGTCCATGGGGGTGACACCATGAGCTGCTGCACTAGGTGACACCAACCCTAGTGACGCCACTGTGTACCTGTGCAGATGGTTCTGATTTTATTGCCTTTTCTCATGCTAAAATAGCCGACCGCTTAAAATCCTTTTTCCCTACAAATAACAAATGTTGATGATACTAATATTACCAGACATGCAACCCAAAACACATGAAAAATAGGATAATATTGTAACATCTGAAGAAGACAATTTTTATGTAATTCATATCATGCCCAGACACAAAGCTAGTGGACTAGATAAAATAAGTCACCACATGGTCGAAGAAACAGTAAAGTGACATTTCAACCCTAAGACGCTTCGGCCCTGGACATTTTGGTCCTAGACACTTCGGCCCTAAGTAGATAGACGTTTCGGCCCCCAATGTGCAAGACGTTTCGGCCCCCAATGTGCAAGACGTTTCGGCCCCCAATGTGCAAGACGTTTTGGCCCCCAATGTGCAAGACGTTTCGACCCTTCGGTCTTAAGACATTTCAGCCCTAAGTAGACAGACAATAAAGCACGGTTTGACCTTTATCTTTCATTGTCATGATATAAATGCAATGGACATAATTAATTTTGTTTCCAATAAAAACTGATTAATATAAAATAATTATGAAATCTTTTGACAATATTTAATAAGTAAGACGAATTGTAAATGGTTGGGTTTTTTTGTCGGCTGTTAAGTAAATGGCGAGTATTTGCGATATATGCTGTTTAAAAGACTTTAAAGGCATTTACTCAGTGTGTGTGTGTGTGTGTGTGTGTGTGTGTGTGTGTGTGTGTGTGTGTGATTTGGATTGTTTACGTTTCTTTAACAAGTGTTCAGTCATATTGCTGCGATGTCTGCAGTGTGGCAGTTTATAGTGACGTTTTGCACAGGGGCATCATGCCGCAAACATGTAGCATGATGTCCCACCCAGTCACGTTATCCTGACACCAGACCGACCAGTCCTAACACTAAGCTCTTAACGCTGAGCG